>NC_069464.1:31315393-31331825 GCF_026875155.1 Cherax quadricarinatus | reverse complement strand
GAGAGGGCAAGGGGCCCCATAGTCGGGGAGATTCTGGTGGAGATATGGTGCTCTTCGCACCTACTCCTAGGTTGAGGGACTGATTACCTCATCTTCTGTACATAGTTCTACTGTCTTCAAGTTATGTCCTAGAATTTGTATTGATAAAGCCACTGGATGGCGAAACGTCTACAATAAAGATACCCAGATGTTGCACATGTGTCTTAATCTCATTTTGTCGGTATTGTATACCATTTGTACACATAAAC
This sequence comes from Cherax quadricarinatus, assembly GCF_026875155.1. Taxonomy (NCBI): domain Eukaryota; kingdom Metazoa; phylum Arthropoda; class Malacostraca; order Decapoda; family Parastacidae; genus Cherax; species Cherax quadricarinatus. Next base: position 31,331,577 of record NC_069464.1, on the reverse strand, counting down.
AAAAGTTAGAGATAAGATAGGTCCTCTCAAAAATAACTATGGGCATCTTACTGACCAAGAGAATGAAATGTGCTCGATTTTGAATAATTATTTTCTCTCGGTTTTTACACAGGAAGACACTAACAATATTCCAGTAATTAATTTTTATAGTGGGCTAGAAGAAGATAAATTATGTAACATCACAGTCACTAGTGAAATGGTTGTGAAGCAGATAGACAGACTGAAGCAAAATAAGTCGCCGGGTCCTGATGAGGTTTTTTCAAGGGTTCTTAAGGAATGCAAAATGGAACTCTGTGAACCATTAACTAATATTTTTAATTTATCTCTTCAAACAGGTGTATTGTCTGATATGTGGAAGATGGCTAATGTAATTCCTATTTTTTAAAACAGGGGACAAGTCGTTACCGCAAATTACCGCCCAATAAGCCTAACCTCAATTGTAGGAAAATTGTAATAAAGTTGTAGATTTACCGACAATATGTAAAGAAACAGGACACAAGTGCAACAAATGTGACATTTATTGTGGCAACGTTTCGCTCTCCAGGAGCTTTATCAAGCCTTTTACAAATAATACAATACATGGACACAGAGGGTATATAAAGGGCTCAGAGTGAGGTGTAAATACTAAGGGGTACCATTTCGATGTTCACTAGTGGTTAGTATAGTAGTAGTAGTGGTAGTGACAAAAGTAATACAATAGGGTAGAGCAATTAATTCGTACATGAGTAAAAAGGATATAAAAGCTATTACTTGGTAACATAAAATAGGTTGGACAAATATAGACTGGAATGAGGCAGCTTGTTTCATTTGTTCACTCTCTGTGCTTTGTGTAGAATAAACAGGAGAGACTATGTGATGGCAGGGGTTTACTGTTTTCAGGAGGATTCTTGCTAAGACTTCGGAGATGGTGAAGCTGCCGTTGTTTTGGTTTAATTGTATTCGAAACAGCGATCAGTGCTGATTCGAGGCACTTGCGTCTGCGAAATTAGTTTCTTTGATCACTAATTGGGCGTCTCTGAATTTCATGAGATGATTGGTGGAATTTCGGTGTTGTGCACAGGCGTTGTTCAAGTTATCGTTCCTACATGCGTAAATGTGTTCATTGAGGCGGGTGTCGAGTTTTGGCTGTTTTCACCTACGTAAATTTTGTCACAGCCTCCACGGGGTATAGTGTAAACTCCTGCATTGACTGGTTCGTGGTGCTTGGATTTTGTCCTGGTTATATCCTTTATTGAAGTGCTAGAAGCGATGGCGACTCTGGTGTTAGCTTGTGAAAGTACTTTTGAGACGTTCAGTGCAACCTGACTGTTGGGAAGAATTATAACTTTGCTGGAGTGGTGTTTTATGCGTGGAGAATTTATGAAACTGAAGAGCTCTTTTTTTGCAGTCTTTGATGAAAAAGAAGAAAATGTAACTCTGTGAATGTTTGGGGAATGTATGTACACTCCTCGTCAAGAAACTCCCGGGCTACAAATTCGGTATGCTCGTAGGAAAAACCCGATGATGATGCCTCTTTTGGTCTTGGTATCTTGACTGGAATAGAAGTGTGTGAGATCATTTTTATTGGTGGGTTTCCGATAAAACTTGAAATCTTAGGTTGTTGTCTACTTTTTGAATGAGGACGTCGAGGAAGGTACTTGTCATTGGCTCATCTTCTAGTGTAAACTGGATCGCCGGTTCAACTGCGTGAGCCTTGCCTGAAGATCCCGTACATCAAAACGTTTGGAGTTATTACGAGGACATCGTCCACGTAACGTAACCAAGTGACGCTTCAAGGGATGATGTTGGCGAAGTGTTCGGACTCTAGGTGTTCCATTGTATAAGTTGGCTAGGACGGCACTTATGGGGGACCCCATTCCCATGCCCTAGTTTGTTTGTAGAGCTTGTTATTGAAAGAAAAACAGTTGAAATTAAACACAGAGTTCATTAAGTCAACAAAATCTCCGGGGGGTAGAAGAAGAATAAGGTCCTGATTGACTTTACGTCGTAAACCTCGATGGCTTTTTTTGGTAGTACTTTTGTGAAGAGGGAATCAAAATCCAAACTGCTTAGTTTCTTGTTACGGATGGAGAGGTTACGGATGCGGTTGAGAAGGTCACCTGAGTGTTTTTAAAATGAGCGGGCTGATGGTCCCCAGAAGGCAGGAAAGATGTTTGGGAAGAACTCCGGCTAGTTTTGTGTGGAGCACTGCCTATTCCTGACGTGATTGGTTCTGAGAGGAATATTTGTTTTTTGGGTCTTGGGGAAACCATACATGTGTGCTGGGTTTAGGGGTTTCTTGGTAACAAGTACAGAAGTTTCCTTCCCTTCTCTAGTGCGTTTGAGTATTTGTCTGGTTTTGTATAGAAAAAACTTTGGTGAGCGTCTCCCACTGTTGAGTGCTGATGGGTTCGTATGTAGATTGATCATTCAAAAGGTCCATCATTTTAGTGTTGTAGTCACTGGTGTTGAGGATGACGACTCCACCTCCTTTGTACCTCTGCTCTAACAGTCGAGGGAAGGAAATGGGACGTGAATCCTTGATAAACAACTTATCGTCACGCACCTTAACCGACTACGAAAAACAAGCACTGAGTCTGGGACTCAAATTTACCACCAACATACGCAAACCTAACTATTTATTTATTTATTTATTTATTATATAAAAATTTGAGCACACATACAGAGGTACAAAAAATACAGATAAGACAGCATGCCAAAGCCACTTATACTATGCATAGCATTACGGGCTGGCTTAAAATTAACTTAAGATTAACTAAGCAATGATGAATCAGTGATAAAACATTAATGTAAACAGATTACTATAAAGCACAAGTGAGTATTACAAAGACAGGTCATATGGTTGCATTCAGTCATATGAAGGATTCTGGGTTTGGTATGTATTTAAAAAATAATAAAGTTAGATTCGGTTTTAGGTTTAACATTTATGTGATATAATTGTGAGAAACATTTAAGAATATACAATTTATAAGGTTCAGTTATTCATATTTATTTGGTTTTGGGTGAGTAAGTGATCTTTGAGTAGAGACTTGAATTTATAAACAGTAGTGTTTCTTTTATATTTACAGGGAATGAATTCCAGATTTTAGGGCCTTTTATGTGCATTGAGTTTTTGCATAGGTGAGATGAACACGAGGAACATCAAAGAGTGATCTGTGCCTTGTGTTTATGGTCATGTGTTCTGTTAGGTTGGCAAGGAGATGTTTGAGGGAGGGTTAATATCAGAGTTAAGTGTTCTATGTATGTAATAGGTGCAGTAATAAGTATGGATGTTTTGTATGGTGAGTAGGGTTTTGTGTATTGAATATTGGTGGAGTGTGCTGCCTGTAGTGAGAATTTGTTATCATTCTAACTGCAAGCCTTTTGTTGGGTAATTAGTGGTCTGAGATGGTTAATTGTTGTTGAGCCCCCTGCACAAATTCAATCTAGTTACCAGGAACATAGACACAGTGACAGCAACTTCCAGAAGGGTTATATACAGGGCCTTCTCACTGCAGCTTTATGTGAACCTTCTTTTCTAATCTTCCTAGACGATACATCACTTGTGTTGCAGTGTCTGACAGATTGAACATTAAAATGGTAAAAAAATACTGACAGATTGAACATTAAAAGGGAATAAAATACCGACAGGTATTTTATACCATTTTAATGTTCAATCTGTCAGACACTGCAACACAAGGGTATCTTGTAAAAGACCTACAATCAACTTCGACAACCTCTACTAGTGAGAACGGCTGGATTTGAGAGGGACATGACCTTTCCCAACATCTGAGTTCTTACCTCTCCTAGTGACCTACGTCTCACTTCTTGGGCGCTATATAAGGCTCCATCCTGCACTTCATCTCCATATTGTTTCATACAAAGGAACAATGCTCTTCTCCGACTGGGGGCCCTGACCCCCACAAAACTTTAAGGGTGATGGACTGATTAGATCGTTTTCCCAAGTATCTTCTGCTTCTATCAACTTTTCTGTACTCGATGAAGAAGCCAAACTGTGTGGGCGAAACGTTTTCGAAATAAAGATACCTAACTGTTGCATATGTGTCTTACCTTGCTATGAGGGAAGTTATGTGTGGTTTCCAGGACAGCCGGCGATCAAAAAGAAGACAGAGAAAGTTGACCGAATCACTTTCAGGGATGCTGGAACCAACTGTATAACTATTTGAGACAACAGAACGTCTAGTAAAAGTAATATTGGTTGTTTTAGTACCAGAAAATTTAAACCCACGAGATGGTCCAATTGGAACACGGTCGACAGCATTCTGGAGAGAGGCGCTTCCAGGGGGCAGCTAGCGCCTGCACAAGCTTTTAGTAAAATCATGAAAAAGATGACAGATCACGATAGCTAGGAGAAGAGACTAGTGCTAAGGACACATCCCTAAAGAATACTTTCAGCCTTCAGTTTTTAAAAGGGAAAAGTGGCAGATTGCTCCGGGGGCCCAAGGGAAGGCATAACACGCTTGGCGCACGAGCAAAAAAAAAATTGAAAAATTATGGAAAATGAATTAATGGTATAGAAAAATAGCCTACTCTCTGGCAATAAAATGGTACATGAATCAAAGTAATAAGATAAGATTTCGTTCGGATTTTTTAACCCCGGAGAGAACCACCCAGGATAACCCAAGAAAGTCAGTGCATCATCAAGGACTGTCTAACTTATTTCCATTGGGGTCCTTAATCTGACATGTCCCCCAGGATGCGACCCACACCAGTCTACTAACACCCAGGTACCTATTGCTGCTCGGTGAACAGGACAACAGGTGTAAGGAAACGTGTCGAAATGTTTCCACCCGCCGGGAATCGAACCCGGGCCCTCCGTGTGAAGGGGGAGCTTTAGCCCCAGGCCAGGGGTCCCCACCAGCCATTTTTTGTACAAGGAATTAGTCATTTTATCATGTATATGACATCGGCGCTGCATCATAAATGCTCACATCCCCGTAATTTTTTTTGATTTTTCCCCGCTGTTGTCTTTTTTTGCTATTCGTAATTTTCTTTCTAATATAATAATTGACTATTGGCATCATAAGAGAAGGGGGTGGATTTTGATACGTAGAGTCCCCAGCCAATCAAACCAGCGGGGAACTTTCCTGCTTTTGGGGAGGCGGGAAAAAAAATCTTCATTACTTTTTTTCTGTACAGTCCTTGGGTTTTCGCTTCTTTTTAATTATAATAATAAAAATTCATTATGCTATATCAGCTCTACGGTTTATTTATCTATCAGAATTGATCTCAATGACATAATAAACACTATAACTGACTATAAATGGCCAGATTACCAGGGACATTAAAATGGTATAAAATACCGAAGGTTTTGGGAAAGACCTATGCAACAGTTGGGTATCTTTATTTCGAATAAAAAAACCCAAACAACTTACTACCCCAGTAGATTCCAGACACTAGGGAGATATAAAAAAGACCGGAAAACCACTCTCAGATTTTGGGGACCCACAAACGGGAAAAAAACAAGAAAATTGTCCTAACAAAAACCTTATGAAACTCCACTCCCTCCCACTGACACAGAAAACCAAGATAAACGACTTCTTTCAACCAAGGATCTATTCTCGCCAAAAAAATCCCACATCCAATGCCCATGCCGGGGACTATCTAAGGGGAAATTTCCCCCAAATTTCCCTTCTATTTTGCCCCCAACTGAGCCCAGGAAGTCACCGGATTTTAAAGTCATTTAAAAATAACTCGGGGAACTGTTCAGTCCCCCCAAAACTGTAAACGAGCGGCCCATATCCTTTTTTGCATGCTATTTCATTACTTTTTTAAAAAGTCCTAAAACTAGACCTTTTCCCAAACTACTCAAAATGGGCAAGGGTTAAAAAATACATAAAGGTGGTGACCCTACAGACTTAAACAACTATAGGCCAATATCAAATTTAAACCATTGCTATCCAAAATCTTTGAGAAACTCGTGCACAGGAGACTATATTAATTTATAACGCACAAAACATACTCACCCCTGCCAATTTGGATTCAGAAAAAAAAAGCACTAATGATGCAATCATAAAAATGCTAGATCTGCTTTACACAGCATTGGAAAATAAGGAATATCCACTAGGAATTTTTATTGACCTAAGAAAAGCTTTTGACACAGTAGACCACGACATCCTACTCCACAAACTTGACCATTACGTATAAGAGGCCATGCGCTTGCTTATTTCAAATCTTCCCTTTAAACTAATAGGTATCAGTAGTCACCTTTAAAAGACACAGCATCAACAACACGGCCACTTGATACTGGAGTTCCCGCAGGAAGTGTCCTTGGTCCCTGCTCTTCCTCATATACATCAATGATCTTCCAAACGTATCCCAACACCTTTCTCTTTGCTGACGACACGACTTATGTCACTCTCACCCTAATCTTGCCACCCTCAACACCATTGTTAACGAGGAGCTGATCAAAATATCGACTTGGATGACAGCCAATAAACTTACGCTTTAAACACTGACAAAACCTACTATATTATGTTTGGTACAGAGAAAGGAATGCACAAATTAACTTTAAAGATCGACAACACTCTAATTACCAGACATAATGGGGGCAAATTCCTAGGCCTATACCTTGACAACAACCTAAATTTCAGCACCCATACCCCAACACATAACCCAAAAAAAGTATCCTAAACGGTAGGGATCCTCTCCAAGATACGATTACTACGTGCCGCAAAATGCCCTTCTCACATACAACCACTCACTTATTTATCCATCCTCACCTATGCTATTTGTGCTTGGGGATCAACTGCAGCAACAACACCTAAAACCAAAAAATAACCCAACAAAAAGCTGCAATAAGAATAATCACTAAAACCCATCCATGGCAACACACCCCCCCACTCTTCATAGATCTAAACTTACTCCCTGTTCAGTACATCCACACTTACTACTGTGCAATCTACAAACACAGGACCTTAAACTCCAATATCATCCTTGACCTAAAATGCTTTCTTGATAGTTGTGACAGAACCCACAGGGATAACACCAGACACAAACATCTCTACGACATTCCCCATGTCCGACTAAACCTTAACAAAAATTCAATGTATGTCAAAGGCCCTAAAATCTGGGAAAACCCTACCTGAGAAAATCTAGAACTGCAGACACATTCATCACCTTTAAAACTACCCTTAGAAAACATCTTATCTCCCCCGATACACCCCATCAACTAACTCCACGAATACCACCTAGTGGTTCACACTTACACTCACTCACCCATTTGACCATAAACAGAAATATTAATCTCAATCTTAAAATAATGAATCCTATGATACTCCAATACTGAAACTATGTACTGTGCCAAAACAAAAGAAATCACATTGCAAAAACTCACAAACTAGTATTTAGTCACTTAGCCATAAAAACCAACTTACCTCATTATTTGTAATATTTTAAAATAAAGAATTAACTAAGTCTCCCCAAAATGCCTACCCCATGCTAGGCGTTCTAGTGGGTACACTCTGTAATCATTATTTAACTACACACACAAATAACCCGCACATAAAAGACAGAAGTTTTACGACGACGTTTCGGTCCGACTTGGACCATTGACAAAGTCACACTAACAGAGGGGGAGCAGAACGGCTATATATAGGCAGGAAGAGGTGGAGGTAGTGTAGTGGTAGTAGTAGTATAGTAGTACAAGAATTGTATATAATACCGACGGGATGAAATGACACATGCACAACACCCGGGTTATTTGTGTATCGTTCCAGTCACGGTATTGTGCCTTTTTGTTATTTATTATTTAACTACATGTAAACCACACAATAACCAAATTCTGTAAATTCAACATTGTAATCCTTATAAAAATAAACTTTTAATTGAATTGAATACACAGTAGGGTTCTTTAGTCGCGTACAGAAAAGTTTATAGAAGCAGAAGAGACTTGAAGACGATGTAATCAGTCCATCACCCTTAAAGTTTTGAGGTGGTCAGACCTGCAATCAACTTCGACAACCTCTACTAGTGAGAACTGCTGGATTTGAGAGGGACCTGACCTCCCAACATCTGCGTTCTTACTTCTACTAGTGTCCTACGTCTCACCTCCTGGCGCTATATAAGGCTCCATCCTGTCACTCTTCCAACTCCATATTGTTTCAGACTATGGAAGCAATGCTCTCTCCAGACTGAGGGACTGAAACCACCTCAAAACTTTTAAGGGTGATGGAACGATTAACATCGTGCTTCAAGTCCTCTGCTTCTATCCAACTTTGCTGTACTCGACTGCAGAAGCCCTTCTGTGTAGGCGAAACGTTTCGACATAAAGATGTCTCACCTAACAACCTGTCGGTATTTTATACCATTTTAATGTTCAATCTGTCAGACAACTGCAAACACAAGGGTATCTTGGTACAGACCTGCAATCAACTTCGTTCGACACCTCTACTAGTGAGAACGGCTGATTTTAGAGGGACCTGACCCCCAACATCTGCGTTTCTCCTAGTGTTCTAAACGTCTCACCTCCTGGCGCTATATAAGGCCCATCCTTCCACTTCAACTCCATATTGTTTCAGACTATGGAACAATGCTCTTTCCTCTCAGAGTGAGGGACTGACCACCTCAAAACTTTAAGTTGATGGACTGATTACATCGTCTTCAGTCTTCTTCTGCTTCTATCAACTTCTTCTGTACTCGACTGAAGAAGCTTACTTGTGAGGCGAAACGTTTCAAAATAAAGATACCTAACTGTTGCATAGTGTCTTACAGGAGGTGATTGCTAAAGCAGATACTAAGTGTACATAGGGACTGGAAAAGAGAAATAAATATTATTGTACATGAGTAAAAGAAGCGAAGAGTGCAAATGGCAGGCCATTTAAGGGGGTACAGGCTGCCATAAATATATTTATATTTCTTCTTTCAATTCCATGAAGAAAGAATCAGGTCATGGGGGCTGGAAAGGTGAAATGGAGTAACAGCGCCCTGGACAGTAAAGCCCAACAGTTGCCATCCTACCAGGAAAAGTAAATGTCACTATCGCCGCAGGATGGCAACACCGCATACCAAAACAGAAACAGTGGCACATCAGCTCTTATTGTGAGCGCTCTTAGTGGTGATATCCAAATTAATCCAGACCTCAAACAATTGTGGCAGAGCAAAACAGACAGATAATGACGGCAATAACGACGTCTAGCACTAGAATGATAACCTTAAATCCATATGTAATGCATACATAGTCAATGTGAGACCAATAACAGCCATTATTACTCTCAAAACACTACCAAGCAGTGCATACACTGTACCAAAGTACGCATGAAAAACAGAAAAGGCAACCTTATGTAAAATTGTGTAAGGGTGGGTACATGATGGTTGTTATGTACATTATAGCAACGGTGCCAGAATTCATTTTTTGTGTAACAAATGCACTTTGCACAGTTTACCCTTTAGCATGATGACATTGATTTTACCAAATTTTTAATACCAAATGACCCATTGCCATATATTGATGATTATGATTGTTTTAATGAAAACAGGCCTTACACTTTAATTCATGTCAATGCAAGAACACTTCTTCCCTAAATTGCAGAGATTAGGATTCTAGCTAACAAATTAGGGCGGCAGTTATAACCATCTCTGATCTTGGTTGGATGATACGGTGACTGACGACGAGGTCAAATATAGATGGTTACAATATAAAATGCTTAGATAGAACAGAAAGGGTGGTGGAGTATGTGCCTACATTAGAAATGACTTATGCTTACAACCCCAAGACCTGATTTAAATAACAATAAACTGGAGATTCTATGGTTGAAGTGCGTGCTTCCTAAGACCAAAACCCATCTTAGTAGGAACTAGTTACCGCCCCCTAACCCATGACCAGTTCTTAGAAGACTTTTTCCAGAGTCTTGTCCCGAGTTGAAAACAATTGCGAGACAATAATACTGGGGCGCTTCAATATCTGTTTTCAGCAGCAAAATAACGGGCTAACGCAAAAGGTATAAGCAAATTCTAGGATTAAATATTACAACTCACTTATTAATACTCCAACCCGGATCACACACAGTTCTTCAGCCACCCTAATTGACCACATACTTTGTAAACCGCTCTAGAACATTAGTCAGTCAGGCGTCATTACCACAGGTCTTAGTGATCAATTCATCATTACTGCACAGGAAAATAACTAGGGAAGGATAGGCCTACACAGACAATAAAACAGGTCAACTAGAAACTACAGTAAAGAAACACTGGTAAATAGGCTACACAATGTGACTGGACCTGAAGATAACAAGTTGCACGGACGTAAACGATGCTGGGGAAATTCAAAACATGTTCACTTACCATCCATTGATAATATTGTCTACAGTTAAAAGAGGTTTAGGATTAAACGAAGACTGAACCCTGGATGAAATACTGAGATATTAGATATATGAAATCAGGACCAGCTGCTAAAAAGATTTTAAAGCAATCAGACAGGAATTGCCAAGCACTAAATGAATATTCCAAAGGTGAGGAACAGAGTACAGGAGACTTATAAAAGGAGCAAAGGCAAAGCACTACTACTGCTCAAAAATTGAAGAGTATAAGCATAACCCAAAAAGCTCTGGCAAACAACTAAAACAGTTGGGGTATACATAAGCCAGTAGATAGGTCTAACATAGTAACTCACTCTCGATAATGAGGTAATGCCACGAAACATCTAAGGTGGCAAATTGCTTTAATTCATACTACACATCTGTTGCACAACACTGTAAGAGTAAACTACCAGCTGCATCAATACCTTTAACACAGACCTGATAAGTTTCCAAACATAACTATACCAATAATGGGGTAACCCAAACCGTTGTCAACTAGTAAGTGTATCTCATGACTTTATTCAAAAAGAACTAAGGCAGGTTAAAACCCCCAACTAAGAGCACAGGCCCTGATAACATCCCGTCTAAGATCCTAAAAGATGGAGCTTCAGAACTGTCAATCCCTATTGCTCACATAATAAATTCTATCAATCACCACTAATACAGTACAAGGAGGGGTTCAAGGAGGCCAAGTTACTCCTAACTCTTCAAGAAAAATAGTAAGTCTGATGTAAGCAACAATAGGCCTGTTAGTAACCCAGTATAATATCTTAAAATTCCTAGAGAGGGAGTGTATTCTCAAGTAGTTAAGTACCTTAATGACAACACCATTTCTCCATAGCTATCAATCGGCTTTAGAAGATCCCTAACTCAACCGACACCTCCCTTATTAATCTGATGGATTACCTGAGAACTGAGAATGTCAAAAGGGGAACCTCATAGGCATGGTAACCTTAGAACCTGCAAAAGCCTTCGATACTGTCAACCACAATATATTAATGTATAAACTTCAACTATCGGTAAAGTTTCTGTAACTGGTTTAAGTCCTACCTTAGCAACAGGAGACAAATAGTCAAAATCAACAAAACAAATCAGAAACCCCTGCCGATAACATGTGGAGTTCCCAAGGTAGTATTCCCTGTGTCCCTTATTATTCTTAGATATGTCAAAGATTATGCTATCAGTGTCAAGTGCAAACTCCTACTGTAATGCAGATGACAGTGCCTCTGGTTAGTGACAGGTAAAGACCCACAAGATATTGCTAAATGTCTTAACACTGGACTGGAGTTCCCTGGCAGCAAATGGTTAGTAGACAACAAAACGTATCATTTACCCCTAGGGAAAACTGAAAGCCATTCTCTTTTGGCAGCGAAACCATAAACTGAGAAAAGGTAAAATAATTTTAAATGTTCATGTAATGGGGGAGCCCATCAACTTTGGTTTCATCATGGAATATTTGGGAATCCCCCTTTGACCCCATGCATGTCAGGAGAATTGATAGGGAACAGTGTGTAAAATAAAGCGAATGCCAGACTGAAGTCCTGTATAGACAACACAGGTCTACCTACTGAGCTCGCAGGACCTATGTCTAGCCCTTATACAATTGCCTATGGATTACGCTTGCTCTTCTTGACAAAAAACTGAAAGATAGACGGCAAAACTCGCCAGAAACAAAATCGTAAGAATTCATCCTGGGCTGGCACCAAGAGAACATGTAGGCCAGATTGAAATTTACAGCAGTTGATATGCAGAATGTTGAAGACAGGAGTAAAACAACTGAAGCTAAATCATGTTTATAAAATTGCTCACAAGCAATGTCCAGAATATCATTGCGTCAATTTTGTCAAGGCTGGGAACCAAAGCAATCATAGAACTAGGGGAGAGAGCACAACTTTTGTAAGTACCCACAGTCCAGTGGCCAGGCTTCAAACACCTTTATTGACAGAATAAAGGAATGGGAATCAGACTAACCCCGCACATGTCAAAGCCATCCATAGCGTGAACCGTTCCCAAAGAGTTGCCAAAAGGTGTCTGTGAATGTACTACAGAAAGGGAGGGGAAATGATTTTTTTCTATTTTTTCGCTAACATAACGTGTAAATTACCTTATTCCTTGTAATGACCCCTTCGTATATTAGATAGTCTTAATGACCTTGGTGTCGCAGATAGTCTTTTTAGTATGATAATAAGATGTTATCTTCATTGTAGAACAATAAGAAAATATTATAACCTTTATACTATAATAATAAGGCAAAAGGACCCCAATGGAAATAAGTCACTCTGTCTGACTTTTTTGGGTTATCCTAGGTTCTCTACACATATGCTGCTATATATGATAATTCTATGTAACTGTATTTGTGTATACCTGAATAAACTTACTTACTTACTTACTTACTAATAACATCTACCAGGGGAATTGTTAATAAAATCATTTCCCCTCCTTCCTTTAACGTGTTCTTTGGTCTTTAGTGAGAGAAAACGGTATTCTGGAAAGTCTAACTGCACCAGATCACCAGTACACACTAGAACAAGCGCGATTTTCTCGGATTTCTTTTTTCCGAGACGGGAGGCCGGCCAGCGTTCCAGGCGATAATTTCGGAAGTAAGTTATTGACTTATTTCACGAAGTCCACCATTCATTATTAAAGTAAATGCGATAATATTGACAGGAATCATAAAAAAATGATTGTTCTACAATTGGTCTGGCGAATATTGAAAATATTCCAAATATTTTGGGATTTATGTGGGAGTAAAGGGCAAGATATTTTACAAATATAAAAAACTTAGCAACTTTATTTTTTGTAGAATATTAAAAATAATTACAGATACCTTCTGTAAGAACAATACGCACCAGCATTGTTTTGTAAGTATCAAGTCCCAAATTCACCTTTCGTGTGCCTTTCAAGGCCGAGTTCCTTCCACAAATGTAATTTTCCGGATAATAGTCTTTTTCAGTTTTTTTTTTTGGCTATCTTATTGAAAATTTGAAGAGAATAAGTTTCATGAACATGTCTTCTCGTACAAAAAACTGAAAGAAGATCGACAAGAGGAAAAAAAAAAATCGTTCCAAATGGGTATAATGCCCCCCCCCAAGATGGCATTACTAATTTGCGACTAAGATATTATATCTTCAAGTTGAGTCCTGTACAGATTAAACAGCGCCTGTTGGTTGGGGTGGAGGAGGAAGGATGAGAGATGGAAAGAGCATTCAGGCTATTTCAAGATGAAAATAAATGGTATAAAATCCGACACAATGGAAACATAACACACATGCAGATTAATGTGATTCTATATGACAACGTTTCCACCCACACAGTGGTGGCTTTTTCAAGCAAATTACACAGATCTACATGGGGTGAAGGTACGGGAGTATTTATAGTCATGTTCAAATGTGAGGTCAGGTTGGAGAATGCCCTATCTGAATGATCAAACCGTGGGGTGTTATAAGAGTCTTGGGTAAGCTTGCAGGGGTATGGACAAGTTGTGATAGACCTTCCTGCAGTGTTCTATTTCTTATGGGGATAGCCGATGAAGATAAGTTTCTTCTTGGCGAGTGGTTTCAGCTTATGTTATAGAAGCCATTGTCTGGTTGAAATTGTTGGTTATAAGATAAGTGATGATCAGGATTCTTCGTATTGAGTGTTGTCCTTCGTGGCGATAAGCTTGAGTTCTGTAGTTAATTATGTTGTGTGAATTGCCGATGTTGTACACAGGCATTCCCTTGTATCGTCATTCCTGCTTGCATATTGGTGTTCTGAAATACGTGTTTGGAGGTCTCTTGATGTTTCGCGCCACATATAATTTGTTGCAGTCATTACAAGGACTAATATACCCCTGCAGAGGAGGAAGCTTGTCCTGTCCTACTACTGGTGATGTCCTTATGGTCGTGGTTGTGAGGAGATACTTGGAATGATGTACTGGAAAGATGTTGAAACATGTTTGGCATGGGATTGGTGGGGAGGACTATGGGTTTTTTAAAACTTTTCCTTCTCGCAGTGTCTTCTCTGGGTGTGTTTGAAGATTGGTTTAATGCCCGCCGCCCTGCATCTCTGATGAAGTGACGAAATATGGAGTTAAAAATACTTGTTCAATACAGTGCATTCTTCCTCAAGGAACACATGGAGCAGATTCTGAGTGCGTGCAGGAAGAAGCCTATAATTACACCACGTTTAGTTTTGGTGTCGTGGTGAGAGTAGAAGTGGAGAAGATCGTTTTGGTTGGTTGGATTACGGATAACTTTAAAACAACGCTTCTGTAACATAATTCTGAGAAACCACTCGCCAAGAAACATTCTTCATCGCTATCCCCCACATAGAACCAATAGAACGCTGCAGAAGGTCTACTCACAACTTGTCCAATACCCCTGCCAAGCTACCCAAGACTCTAAAACCCCACCCGGTAGATCATCAGATGCGGCATTCTCCACCTGACCTCAGCATTCTGAACCTGACTATAAATACTCCCGTATCTTCCACCCCAGGTAGATCTGTGTATGACTTGAAAAAGCCCACTGTGTGGGTGAAACGTTGCCAATAAAGGATCACATTAAACTGCATATGTGTTTATGTTTCCTTAATTCAAGGAATTGGAGAACAGATCCAATTCCGTAGATCAAGAGCCCGTCACCAGCATCAAGGAACCTGTCTTAAGGGGGGGGGGTAGTGTTACATACGTTTTCATGATCAGGAAAGACTGCGATAACCGAGTGGTTACTAGTTAAGCCATTACGAACATGGGTATCTAAACAGAGTAAAAGGTTGATAGCGGATCATCCCTTACAGAAGCCAAATTAACGAGAGGAAAGACTTTTGTGTCTCTAAATACTACACTAAAAGTCTATTTACTAGACGTTACCTTATTATTATTATATTCAAAACCAAGAGCTAATCCAGCCTGGGTTATACAGCGCTGTCTAGACGTTCCGTCAACTTGCAGACTGCACTAGTAAGAGCAGTAGTGGAAGGCATCATGGCCCATAGTACCCTGAAAAGGCAGACCAACGGCAGCTTTCCATGGATGTGGAAGAGCCCAGTACGACCAAGCCAGATTAAAAAGACATAAGAGAACTATGAGGGCTGACGGATGTAAATCCTGGAGCATACTGATATTAATGTCATTAGATCGAGCTGCCGACGATCGGTTTTAAAAGCTCGTGGAACAATTCACAAGTGCAGCTGTTCACTGTTCTATTTTATATAGACCATTTCCCAATATTGGTTATCATGTGATAACTTTAGAAAGCTGCTTTTGCTTGGCTTTAAATTTTCAGCACTCGTGTATCCTTAGGAAGTTGGTATTATTAGCAGATTATTATAATCAAAACTAAGAACTAAACCCACAAGGATCAGGATGGAGAATATAACGGAGATACAGTTAGTAAGGGCGGTGAGGAGTGTTAAAGAAAATACAAAGGTTGTGTACTAAATCTGTTGCTGTCAAAAAGTCAAAGAAAGAGTCTGTGTCAAAGTTGGTGTCGTCAGCAAAGAGGGAAGATAATGTAAGGGTGTTAGAGCGGTGACGACGTTGGAGGCAAATTCTGCTTTCTTGCTGGTAAATATGACAGGCCAATAGAATATGGCAGACTAAAATTAGAACCTGACAATTCACACAGAGTGGAACTGGGGACTTCTCCATGAGATACCCATGAGTAAGATGTGTGTGCCCGATGTGAAGACGGGAAAACATAGACTCTCAACCACAACATCGATGATAAGAAGACCAGGATCCTAAACTCGGCTTGATAGAATGCAGAATGTTATGAATCAACTCAGACCAATGTTTTCGCCAATGGTTGTGAAGGTGTGTGGAGATTACAGCAATATAGTCTGAGAATGGAAGATCTCTATACGAAAATGAACGTCATGTACCGCCCACGGGGCAGCAATCATTCT
>NC_069464.1:31262568-31314893 GCF_026875155.1 Cherax quadricarinatus | reverse complement strand
TTACTGGGATTTGTTGGGCAGGAGAAAAGGCCTGCAGGTGCAGTAAGTTCAGGGCGTTGGGAAGGATCTTGAGGATGTCTGCTGAAGGTGTGGAGTCCGGAATTAAAAGGCAGGATGTTGTTCAGACGGAATAGTTCGTTAATAGTGGTGTTGAAAAGTGCCGGGGTTTGCTGCGTTTGCAAGGTGTGCATACACCATGCAGTACAGTACCTTGGGGGAAATCTCCATCTGGGAGTGGAGAGAGGGAGTTGCTCGGCGATGGTGCCTGTAGATTAGCGTGTAGGTCTTGGTGGTGTCGGTTTGTGGTTGGTTATTGTAGCGTATGTCGGTGAATTGGAGGTGTTTTCTTCGGAACTTTCGTTTTCTTCAATATTTCTTTCCTGAGGGGGTTTACTTAGCTGAAAGGGTATGATGATTACCCTTGCAGTTAAGCATGATGGTGCTGTAGTAATGGTGCAGGTTTCTGAAATCGTGTCCATCTTTCCCCACATTTTGAACAAAACTTCTTATCTTTGATGGGGCAGTCCTTTGTGGTGTGTTTATAGGAGTAGCAGTCCTGCAGTGGGGATGTATGTGCACGTTCTTGTTCTATATGACTTGGGTGAATGTGGTAATATGAGATGGTCAGACCATCAGAGAGAGTTTGGGGCAGCCATGGAGATGTCTGAGAATGTAATCTTTAGCATAGTTGGGGGGGGGGGGGTTTAGGGATCTGTCTCCCCAGGCCGGTGTTTTGTTCCTCAATAGTGTCTTCAGTGTTCAGTAGAGAGAGAGGTGACGATATTGCCCGTCTTTTCACAAAGACCGAACGTTTCGACTTCAAGAATGGAGACGGGGATAGAGTGAATTGTTGTGTTTGTAGGGTCCTGACTGAAGAGTCGTCCATTAGTTTTGATGCTTCCGTGTCGTCTGTGCAGACGACAATGAAGGAGTCCTTCAGAGAGTGGATTGCGGTAAATTTGGCCTGCAGGCAAGTCCAAAACGACGGTAGCAAAAGCTAACTTCGAGGAGTCATTTATTGCACCATTCACAGGCTTGATTTTAACACGATGCGACAGCATTGTGAAAAGGATGTGACGTTTGTAGAATATAAATTCTCACCCCGGCGGGGTCGAAGGGAGGCTTCTTGAGTGTAGAGCAACTGTGGGGATCGGACAGAGCACGACGGACCAGGAGTGACGAACAGTGCAGTATGTATAATGTTCGCCAAGACCAGGGTCCTGGCACTGGTCTTAATCTTGAGATGACCGTCTCTGGCTCCTGAAGGCGAATTGATTCTTCACTGTTGCAGCATATGCTGCTCAAGCACTGTTCCGGACGTTCAGCTAGTGTGCCTCATAAGCGACTGAGGTTACTCCATCTCAGCTGTTTCCTGAGCGGGGGACTGGGCTCTGTCCGCTCTGAAAAATCTGCAGATTCATGGCATCCACTGTTTCCTGCTCCGTCAGTAAGCACACCCTCAGGAGTGTGCTGACCATCTGCTGGAACATGTTCTGTTGTTCCGTGGAGGTGATTGTGCTGCAGATAATATCCGTGAATGCCTTGATGAGTGTTAAGAGATCCTCTCTGTTGAGGCCGCCTTGTCGGTGGGTTTTCGAAGCAGTGGATATTATCTGGGCTGTTGTAATCTGTGGGAACTGCTGAGGGTTGTTTTTCCCTTCACTGTGCACACCGTGGCCTGTTGCTGTATGCCAAGTTGTGTACCGGCATCTGCTGGTGAGGTACAGGCACAGCCTGCATAGTGGCTGTGCCTGGCAAGGAGGCCGGTGGGGGCTCGTGTAGTGCCGTCTGCTGATTGCGTTGCCAGATGTTTCCTGTTGGCGCCGCTTGTTCCTCATTTTTTTTGTTTCTTCGGAAACATTAGGCATTAGCGGTATCGACTCAGACACACTCAGTTCACGGAGTTCATACCTTATCACAAGATAGACACATGGCTTCTGCCGAAAGGAAGAGGTCACGATGTTCCAGGGACACGACGGATGACTCGGATTTAGAAATGGACGACTCGGATTTAAAAATTTGGGGGGCGCAATCCTAGCGAAGAAGTTGCGAGACCACTCCGTGTCATCGGAGGAAAAGTCTCCAGTTCTGACAAGCCTAACCATGCAGCCAGAGAATACGGAAGGATGGTCAATGTGAGCAATAAGACACCCCCGTCCCTCTAAGGAGCAGGTAAACCAGCTCAAATCACCTTCCAGATTCAAGGTAAAGGCTTATGGGGAACACAAAACCCACTATGGCGTGGTTACACACCTGGAAACATGGCACAAACTGAGGTTCAAGATATGGTTCAACCTGACTCCTATCAACAGGGAAATGCATATCACCTTGAAGAAAGTCATGGAGACAGACCGCTCCTTCACCCTGGGGGAAATTTGGGAAATTCTCGGAGAAGGTCACCAAGGGTGTAGTGATGTGATACCCGCTGATGATGCCCATCGAGGCAGTAGCAGCTCACCCCAGTGTCGTGTCAGCTCAGCGTCTCAAGGCAAAATCGGCAGGCAATGCACCAACCCGGCAGGTCCTCATTCAGCTGTAGGACCGCTGCCCTCCCAGCTGGACCTCGGTTCTTGGGGCAGGTACGATGTCAGGACCTTCACGACAGAACCAGTTCGCTGTTTCAAGTCCGCGTTACGGGGCAAACCCGGATGCACTCTGTCCGAACAGAGTAATCTGCGGTGTCTGCAGCCAGCCCCACCCTACCGAGGAATGCATCACCAAGCTGAAGAATGCATCGCCACCCACTCCACGATGCCCGAATTGCAGGCAGAAACACCATGCCTGGAACCCTCGATGCCCTGAGAGGCTCACTAGAATTCGTGAGGCCTGGAAGACACCAACGACGAGACAGCAGGCTACGGCAGAGCATCACCCTCAGCAGACGATGGGTGTAGAGAATCCTGCCATACTACAGAACTCTCATCAGGCAACCCAACTCAATGCCCAGGAATTTCCGACCCTTGAAGACTCAACCAGGCGTCGTGAACAGGAGCATCCTTCCCTACTACGAAACAGTACATGTTGTTGTTGAAGGTTCGCCGGTATTCTCCCGGCCCGGGCCTTTTCCAAGTGGTGGCCCGGCACTGGCTCCCTGTCTAGGGAGTGTCTGAGACCTAAGTCTTCCATGGAAGGAGGCACAAGTACCCCCTCATCTTGTGAGCTACAAGCTCGGGCTCAGGCACCAACCCCACCCTAGAAGGGCTTGGCATGGTGTCGATCGTACTCCTCATCTCCGGGACCAACTGTCCCCAGGCCTAGCCACATTCCCCGCCCTCACGGGGCTCGTAGGGAGAAGCTAGGTCTCTCTGGTCTGCCATCCCCGCCCCAGGGGGGGTTAATGGGAATGACAGTCTTGTGAGCTGAAAGCTCTGGCTCAGGCACCTACCCTGCCCTAGAAGGGCTGGGCATGGTTTCGCTCTCCAGGAACTTTGTCAAGCCGTTACAAACAGTACATGGACACAGAGAGTATATATAGGCTCAGAGTGAGGTGCAGTACTATTGTTAGTAGTAGTAGTGATCTAAGTAGTAGTAGTAGTAGTGATCTAAGTAGTAGTAGTAGTAGTAATACTTAGATCACTACTACTACTACTACTACCACTAGTACTGCACCTCACTCTGAGCCTACATATACCCTCTGTGTCCAAGTACTGTTTGTAACGGCTTGACAAAGCTCCTGGAGAGCGAAACGTTGCCACAATAAAATGTCACATTAGTTGAACTTGTAACCTTTTACTTTACATATCGTCGGTAATTCTACCAACTTATATACAATAATTATCATGTGTACGAATGGTATATAATACCGACAAGATGAAATTAAGACACATGTGCAACATCTGGGTATCTTTATTGTAGACGTTTCACCATCCAGTGGCTTTATCAGTAGAACTATGTACAGAAGATGAGGTAATCAGTCCCTCAACCTAGGAGTAGGTGCGAAGAGCACCATAGTCGTGGAGATTCTAAAGGGAGAAGAAAAAATCCGGGGCGCTTATATAGTAACGTCGGTGTAAGAAAACATAAGAACATGTGTGCAAAAAAGGGTATAAAATCCCGACAATATGAAATTAAACACATGTGCAACATTGGATATCTTTATTGTAACGTTTCGCCATCCAGGGCTTTACAATCAGATTCGGACTAATGGGAAAGACAGTAGAACTATATACAAAAAATGAGGACCCTCCTGGGCCCTTTGGATTTGTGTTCACAGCATCGGGGTGGAGGAGAATCGGAGCAAAGGCAAAAGCTGCCGTTTTTATGCTTGGGGAAGGGAGGGGCAGCGACGAGGCAGTAAAGGTAGGCGGTTTCCCCCTAGAAGTGGGGCCCTTTCCCCAAAGAATGGGTTAGTTGCAGCAACCGTGAAGAAGGTCTTGAGATGCCCCTCAAACCCAAAGATTCCTGTGTTGCAGTGTCTGAAAGTTGTGAAAAGAAAGGATAAATTCCGACAAATGAAGTTAAGACACAGGGAAAACATTGGAACTTTATTGTAGACGTTTGCCATCCAGGGGGCTTTATCAATCAGATTCAGGACAAATGGGAAGATTTGCTATATACAAAAGTGAGGAAATCGCCCCTGGGCCTTGGAGTTAGTTTTTCACGCATCGTGGTGGAGGGAATCTGGGCAAGGCAAGAAGATGGCGTTTATTAGTCGCTGGAAGGGGGGGCAGCAGACGGGGCGTCATGGTAGGCGGGATTCCAGTGGAAGTAGGCCCTTTCCCCCAAAGAGATGGGATTTTCAGCAGCCGTAAAGAAGGTTTGTAGATGCCCTCTAAAACCCAAGTTTTCCAATTTTTTTGGCGGGGTCTGACAATTGTGCAAGAAAGGTATAAAATACGACAATTGAAAGTTAAGACACAGTGAAAAATCGGATATCTTTTTTTGTAGACGTTTCGCCCATCCAGGGGCTTTTCAATACGATTCTAGGACTAATGGGAAAGACAGTAGAACTATAAAAAAGATGAGGTAATCCCCCCGGGCCCTTGGATTGTGTTACAGCATCGGGGTGGGGGGGAAAATTTGGGGCAAAGCAAGAAGACTGGCGTTTATATAGTCGTCAGGGGAAAGGGGGAGGGGCAGCAGCGGGGGCAGTCAGGTAGGGGGGTTTCCCCAGTGGAAGTGGCCCTTCCCCAAAAGAGATGGGTTAGTTGCGCGCCGGAAGAGGTCTTGTAGATTCCTCGAACCAAGATTCCATGAGTTGCAGTGTTGACATTTGTGCAAGAAAGGTATAAAATCCCGGGACAATATGAAAGTTAAGCCCAAATGGAAACATCTGGAAATTTTTTATTTAGACTTTTTCGCCATCCAGTGGCTTATCAATACGATTCTAGGCATAATAGGAAGACAGTAAACATATACAAAAATGAGGTAATCAGTCCCTGGCTTGGAGTTAGTTTCACGATCGTGGGGAGGAGAATTGGAGAAAAGGCAAGACACCCCAAATCGGATCTTGGTTCAGGGAAACCAAACCTTCTTCACGGCTGCTGCAAAAACCCCTCTCTTTTGGGAAGGACCACTTCCACGGGGGAATCCCCCCCTACCAGTGACTGCCCTGTCTGCCCCCCCCTCCTTTTTTGGGGCTAATAAAAAACGCCAGTCTTCTTCCCTTTTGCCCGTTCTCCCCCACCCGATGCTGTGAACACTAAAACCCAAGGCCCGGGGACTGATTACCTCTCTTTTGTATATAGTTCTATGTTTCCTTTTTGTCCTAGAATCGTTTTGTAAACCCAGGGATGGCGAACGTTACAAAAAAAGAATCCGAGTTGAAGTGTCTTAACTTTCAATTGTCGGTTTTTTAACCTTTCTTCCCAAAACTTGTCAGACACTGAAAACTTCAGGGAAATCTTGGTTCAGAGGAATTACAAGCCTTCTCCGGCTGCTGCAACAAACCCCATTCTTTGGGAATGACCTATTCCAGGGGAATCCCCCCTCCCGTGCTGCCCTGCTGCTCCCCCGTCCCTTCCACTGACGCTATTACCTGGATTTACCTGGAGAGAGTTCCGGGGGGTCAACGCCCCGGGGCCCCGGTCTGGACCGGCCTCTGGGGGGTTCAGGCCTGATCAACCGGGTGTTGCTGCTGGCTGCAGAAAACCAACAACGACCACCCCCGGCTGACCCGGAACGATTTGGTGCTTGTCCAGTGCCAGCTTGAAGACTGCCGGGGGTCTGTTGGTAATCCCCCTTATGTGTCTGGAGGCAGTTGAACAGTCTCGGGCCCCTGACACTTATTGTATGGTCTCTTAACGTACTAGTGACACCCCTGCTTTTCATTGGGGGGATGGTGCATCGTCTGCCAAGTCTTTTGCTTTCTTTAGTGGGTGATTTTCGTGTGCAATTTGGGTACTAGTCCCTCTAGGATTTTCCAGGTGTATAAAATCATGTATCTCTCCCTCCTGCGTTCCAGGGAATACAGGTTTAGGAACCTCAAGCGCTCCCAATAATTGAGGTGTTTTATCTCCGTTATGCGCGCCGTGAAAGTTCTCTGTACATTTTCTAGGTCGGCAATTTCCCCTGCCTTGAAAGGTGCTGTTAGTGTGCAGAAAATATTCCAGCCTAGATAGAACAAGTGCCCTGAAGAGTGTCATCAGGGGCTTGGCCTCCCTAGTTTTGAAGGTTCTCATTATCCATCCTGTCATTTTCTAGCAGATGCGATTGATACAATGTTATGGTCCTTGAAGGTGA
This sequence comes from Cherax quadricarinatus, assembly GCF_026875155.1. Taxonomy (NCBI): domain Eukaryota; kingdom Metazoa; phylum Arthropoda; class Malacostraca; order Decapoda; family Parastacidae; genus Cherax; species Cherax quadricarinatus. The sequence continues at coordinate 31,308,212 of NC_069464.1, read as the reverse complement.
GATCCTCCGACATGATCACTCCCAGGTCTTTGACGTTGGTGTTTCGCTCTATTTTGTGGCCAGAATTTGTTTTGTACTCTGATGAAGATTTAATTTCCTCATGTTTACCATATCTGAGTAATTGAAATTTCTCATCGTTGAACTTCATATTGTTTTCTGCAGCCCACTGAAAGATTTGGTTGATGTCTGCCTGGAGCTTTGCAGTGTCTGCAATGGAAGACACTGTCATGCAGATTCGGGTGTCATCGCCAGTCTTCTTGCCTTTGCTCCAGATTCTCCTCCACCACGATGCTGTGAACACTAACTCCAAGGCCGAGGGACTGATTACCTCATCTTTTGTATATAGTTCTACTGTTTTCCTATTATGTCCTAGAATCTGTATTGATAAAGCCACTGGATGGCGAAACGTCTACAATAAAGATATCCAGATGTTGCACATGTGTCTTAACTTTCATATTGTCGGTATCTTATACCTTTCTTGCACAACTTGTCAGACACTGCAACATCATGGAATCTTGGTTCAGAGGACATCTACAAGACCTTTTTTCACGGCTGTTTGCAACTAACCCATCTCTTTGGGAAGGACCTACTTCCACTGGGGAATCCCGCCTACCAGTGACTGCCCTCGTCTGCTGCCCGTCCCTTCCACTGACGACTATATAAACGCCAGTCTTCTTGCCTTTGCTCCAGATTCTCCTCCACCACGATGCTGTGAACACTAACTCCAAGGCCGAGGGACTGATTACCTCATCTTTTGTATATAGTTCCACTGTCTTCCTATTTGTCCTGAATCTGTATTGATAAAGCCACTGGATGGCGAAACGTCTACAATAAAGATATCCAGATGTTGCACATGTGTCTTAACTTTCAACATAAGAACATAAGAATGTAGGAACACTGCAGAAGGCCTACTGGCCCATACGTAGCAGACGAGGGCATATTCACTGGTAGGCGGGATTCCCAGTGGAAGTAGGTACTTCCCAAAAAGATGGGTTAGTTGTAGTAGTAGTTGTCGTAGTCGGAAGGTTATGTACATGTCCTCAGAATCAAGATTCCATGATGTTGCAGTGTCTGACAAGTTGTGCAAGAATGGTATATAATACCGACAAGATGAAATTTAAAACACTGTGCAATATCTGGGTATCTTGTCGGAAATTTTATACCATTTGTACACAACTTGTCAGACACTGCAACATCATGGAATCTTAATTCTGAGGACATGTACTAACCTTCACGACTTCGACAACTACTTCTACAACTAACCGATCTCTTTGGGAACATAAGAACATAAGAATGTAGGAAAAAGTTCTAACATGTGGAAGTCGCATAAGGCAACAAATCTTCTATGACTGTCACGACTTAACCAGTCAGAGAAATAATTGGATGAAACCGTTGATGTCACAATATGGAACTTATTGTCCTCTTCGCTTTCGGGCTGAGTGGACGCACTGCGCAAACAGCTCTGCTTTCTCTGGTGCGCAACTTCCTGTTTTCACCAAGATGGTGCCAGCTACCGCAGGAGGAGCAACACCGTGTGTGTTGACCTTGTTTTAAAAGGGGGAATTTTTCCCTACGAATGCCTCTGTTTTATTACCAACGATTATACGGGACACGTTTGGCATTGAAGTTGAAGAATTCACCCGGAAAAGCACTTAAAGGATCATCACGAATCTTCATAAAGTTCTGCACAGTGGAGGCATAGAAAGGACGGTGACTCAGTACCCGGAGAAGAACATCACCATATCATCTGGTCTGGAGGTACGCCTGCGGGATGCCTCAAAATACTACACCTGGGTGAGGATCCCACAACGTTCCTTTCGAGGCAGACGATGTAGATATCAGAGAGACATTTCAAAGATATGGTGAGGTGCATGCTATAACTTTAGTTCGATGGACGGAGGGAATCTATCGAAGGGTTGCCGGCTGGATCTTACACCGTCAAGATGTCTTTAAGAAGACCTATTCCACGTATGTTGTCCTGGAGGATTTTAGGACACAGCTGTACGTGCCCCTACGCGGGACAACGAAAGACGTGTCGCCTGTGCGGCGCTTTTGACCACATGGCGGCCGGATGTGGTAAAGCAGCAGCGCCGCGGCCTTGGGAATGGCAAGTAGTCACAGAGTCTCAGGCGGAACCTCTGCCGAAGACTTTGAGTGCAGCAGGCAAAGGAAATTGGGCGGACGAAGTGGAGGGCGTGTTAGAGAATTGTGTGACACTACCAGTGGCTTCGGAAAACTCCCCCGCAAACGGGCCCGGGAGTTGAGCAGCAGCCTGGGGGGTGGGAGGAAAAGACCGGGTTTGATCCACAGGAGTTATCTACGCCCCTACAGGAAAAGTTTTAAGTCTTTCCGGGACGTGCCTGCGGAGGAGAACCCAGCTACAGACAGGAGAATTCTGACGGTTGAGAAGGACTTGACTGAGCAATTCCAGAGCCTCGGGGTCAGAGCCTGGCATGTTGCATTTGCTACAGGGGGGAAGCTAGGTGCACAAGGGCAAGGGAAAATACTGATATGGAAATTGAGGGAAACATCTAGAAAGAGGGCTGGAGGCTCGTCGGATGAGGAGGTTATAACACCAGCTCAGCGTACAGGGAAGAAGACGTGGGCAGGAGTGATTAAAAAAAGGGCAGGGTGGTGCACAGGGGGGGGGGAGGGGGTACAGGCGGGAAGAGTGCACGGGGAAAGACAGAAGCAGCAAAAAGTGGACGACAGGACACAAGACATAGAGAAAGCCACCCTTTCGAATCTTTAAGTGTCTAACGATAAACGTAAAACGGCCTTAGAGCTGACGGTAAACGAGTATGGTTGGAGGATGTTTTGCGGCGTTTTAACATTGATGTGTGTTTTATTCAAAAAACACAAATTCAAGTATGGCAGAGATTGAGGCTGAACGGTTTAGAATGATGTTGGTAGTTCAGGAAATTTAAAAGGGTGGGGTGGCAGTGGCAGTGAGGGAGTCCACCCCATTCCACGTGCTCAAGTGGGAAGAGGGGAGGGGAGGGGAGGGTGGTGGGGGTGGATGGGATATGGGGTGAGATTAGAGTATGTTTTCTGGGGATATATATGCCGGCAGATAGTAACATAGGGGGTAAAGGTGAATTTTGTATGGGAGGTTTTGCTTTTCTACATGCGGGGTTTTTACCAATGGTTTCTATAATAGGTGGGGATTGGAATTGTGAATCAGGAATAAGGATGTGGGCCGGAGGGGCAGGGTATGTGTTTGGGAGTATTGAGGGATTTGTTGGGGATGCAGGGGTTTATGACATAGTCAGGGGCGATGGGTGGAAAGTAGAGCTCACGTTTATGCGGAGGGGTTATGCCCCCCGGGTTGGATCGTATATATATAACTCGAGATATAACAAGTAGAACGTGTAATGACGATAGATTTAGGTTTTCGGACCCATCGTGCCATTTTGGCAGAGATGGCATGGGAAGGGATGGTTCGTAGGTATGTGGGTTATTGGAAAATGAATGTGAGGCTACTTCAGGGAGAGGGGGAGGGGTTGTTTTTTTAGGAATGGTGGAAGCAACTATGGAGGCTCGCAACGAAGAGGAGGATGTCTTGGAATGGTGGGAGAAGCACGCTAAATTGCAGATTAGGGATTTATTACCAGCATAAAGGAAGGGATGAGGCGAGGTGGAGGTATGGTTTACAGAAATATTTAGAGGGGCAGCTAAATGATTGTTATGAAGGGGGGGGGGGGCTAAACATGGAGAAATAGAGGTTTAAGGGAAGATTGAGGGATATACAAAATTCTCGTTTTGATGCGATACGTGTGAGGGAAGGTTTATAGGAGGTTCTATGGAGTGACAAACCGTCCGGGAGTGTTTTGAGGAGATTTAGGAATAGGCAACAGATGACCACGATTATGGGATTAGAGGTGTGTAAAGGGGTGGGGGGATGTAGGGTGGGGCAGGTACTTAGTACCACCGATGGAATGAGCAATTATGCTGATTATTGGTTTAGGGGAGAATTTTAAGCAGAGGGAGGGAGGAGAGAGGGGGGAGAGATTCTGGGAGAAGGAATTCGAGGTATTTTAGGGGAGGAGGAGAGTGCGGTAATAGAGGGTAGGATCAGTGAGGAGGAGGTGGAGGAGGCGATAATGGGTTTGAGTTAGGGGAAAAGCGCCGGGCATTGATGGAATTCCTAATGATTTCTATATTACACATTGGGATTGTATGAAGGAATGTCTGGTCCGGTTGTTTAATGTATGAAGGAAAGGGGAGTGTTGGGGGAATCGCAGGGCACGGGGGTAGTAGTTTTGGTCTATAAGGGAGGGGGGGGAAGACCTTGGGTGCTTTTAGGGCGATCTCCCTCATGTGTGCAGATTATAAAGTTTTTGCGAAGGTTTTAGGAAAACCGTATGAAAAGGTGCTTGACCGAGTCCTACATAGGACAGTGTGGGATTCCAGGTCGAAGTATGCGTGAGGGGAAATGGAAGAATTAAGGATTTTGTGGAGGGTAGACAACGGGGGGGGGATCTTGGGGATTAAATTGGAAGCAGGCTTATGACAGTGTAGATAGACATATGTTGTGGTGTATTTTAAAAAAACAGGGTTTATGTGATGAGATTGTGCGCGGGGCAAACTACTTTGTATACGCCTGCAACGGTCAGGGTTTCAGGTTAATGGGAATTTTAGGGTTGCCAGTGCAGAGGGGGATGGGTTTGCGACAGGGTTGCCCCTTGTCTCAAATCCTCTTTGCATGCATGCAGGACCCTTTTTATAGGCTTATAGAGGAAGGAGTGTGGGAACAGGGAGAGGTGGGTCTGGGAGATGTGGTATTGTGGGGTATGTGGATGACACCACAGTTTTGTAGGAGGGGAAATAGGATTGGGGAATGTGGGACGTATAATAGAGATTTTTGGGTGGGGCGACGGGGATGAGGGTTAAGGGAGCAAAGTCAAAGTTATTAGAAGTAGGCACGTGGGTGGGGGGGGGTTTGGGGGAACAGTAGGGTGGAACGTAGTGGATAGAATTAAGATATGTGGGGTTGTGTATATGGCGGACGCTGGGGAGGCACAGAGAATAAATTCCAAGGAAGTAGTGAGTAAGCGATGGGTAGGATGCGGGGGTTTGGGGGGCTGGGAATGTAAACATTGCAGCAGAGGGTGGTGGTAGTAAATACACTTGTGTACAGTAAAGTGTGGGGCGTGGCAGAAATATATCCCCTGAGGGCGTTTTGATATTCAGGAACTGGAGAGGGGGTTTTGAGGTAGGTGTGGGTTATGGGAAGCCATGGCTGCGGAAGGAGGTGGTGATGATGGGGGGCGGCAGGGTGGGCTGGGTCTTATACCTTTGGACACACGAGTGAAGGCAGTGTATGTGAAGCTGCGATACTTGAGGGTGGAGGGGAGAGGGGTAGAAGGGTGGGAGAGGTCATGAAGGATGTGCGAAAAATGGTGGAAGGGAAAGGCACTACTGGAGTGTGAAGATATGGTGCGAAATTTGTTGGCAGTAAGGAAGCAAAAAAAGTTTAAAGGGGAAGTAGGCTTGGGAGGGCAGGTAGGCAGGGTACAGTGATACAGGGAGTAGCTACGTACCCCAAAGTATGATTGGAGGGGCATTTGGGAAGACTTTCGGAAGATCAGATAAAGCCAAGGGTTCGTGAAGTGGTTTATAGATTCTTTATGGGAATTCTAGCTACAAGGTCGTGCTATATAGAATTTGGGGTTTTTAGGTGCTGGCACTTGTTTGCATTGTGAGGAAGGGGGAGACGGCTTTTCATGCCATATATTTTTGTGAAAACTTGGGTTTTGTAAGGGCATGGTTAGCGAGAGTTTTGGGGATAGTGGCAGGAGGGGGAGAAACATTTCGACTTTGAGGGCTTTGCATTTTGATGTGGGAGGGGTTTCCAAGGACATTTTGGGGGCAGTGATGTATGTGTGGCAGATTTTTTGTATGTGTCTTGGTGCATGCGGGAGGTGGGGGGGTGAATATAGGGTGCGGCGGGGGTTGCGGCGAGTGTGTATCGTACAGTAAAGCAGAAATAGGCTACTATATGGGAGGTTGTGGGTAAATAGTTTTTTCCCTTGGTTATCGTAATCTGTCGGTAGGTGTAAAAGTTAGGGTTGGGTGAGTTTAGAGCGGATTGGGCTGGTTTTTCCTAAAAATGGCATTCTTGTTTCTTTTTTGAGATTAGTGGAGGATGGAAGGTGGAATAAAAGTGTGTGGTAGTGGAGCATATGGGTGTAAAGTCGTTAGGAAATGAGGGGGGGGCGTAGGGGGGGTGAAATGGGACATTTGGTTAAGAGACAGGGGGTTTTTTTGACTTTCGACGTCAGGTACGAACTTGAGCATGGGAAGGGAACGTGAGTTTGTGTTTTTTTTTTAATACAGATAGCATGGGGTCAGGGGATGGCAGGGGGTGGCTTTCTGAAGTGTCTTTTTTCCAGGTTGGTTTTGTTAATGATTGAGGTAGTACTGCCCGGTACATGTTTATTAGGGGCCATAATTTTTATTGTGTTAAATTAGTGCGTGACAGAGTTTAAATCTGATAATGCTCGGAACATTGTTTAAAAAATATATATATCTTGTTGAACATAATACATAAAAATGGGAATATGTATTAGTGAGTGAGTTACAATTTTTTAGTGTACTGTTACCATATTAGTTGGTATTCTTCACTTTGTCAAATAATTACTATCTATATATTGTTATAAGTTATTTATGTTAGTTCTTATTTTATACGTTTTAAGTGAACAAATGTAAGGTGTTGTGACGTCTAGTGCAAGTGGCATTTATCTTGCACTGGGGAAAAGGGGAAGTGTAAAGTAAATATGATTGGATTATAACGAAATGTCATTGGATATACGTACACTGTATTTAGAAGACGAAGGATTGTGGGGATTGTCAATATATGTATTAATTCTTATGTAAATTTCATGGAACTCAGGGTGATAATAATGTACACCTATTAGTCGGATGATAAGTATTGATATTATTATGCTTGAGAGTAAGACACATGTGCAACATCTGGGTATCTTTATTGTAGACGTTTCGCCATCCAGTGGCTTTATCAATACAAATTACAGGACATAACTTGAAGACAGTAGAACTATGTACAGAAGATGAGGTAATCAGTCCCTCAACCTAGGAGTAGGTGCGAACAGCACCATAGTCGTGGAGATTCTGAAGCAGAAGAAAGAATCCTGGCGCTTATATAGTAACGTCAGGTGAAGCAGACGAGGGCAAATTCACTGGTGGGCGGGATTCCCCAGTGGAAGTAGGTCCTTCCCAAAGAGATGGGTTAGTTGTAGTAGTAGTTGTCGTAGTTGTGAAGGTTATGTACATGTCCTCATGTACAACTAACCCATCTCTTTGGGAAGGACCTACTTCCACTGGGGAATCCCGCCCACCAGTGAATTTGCCCTCGTCTGCTTCACCTGACGTTACTATATAAGCGCCAGGATTCTTTCTTCTGCTTCAGAATCTCCACGACTATGGTGCTGTTCGCACCTACTCCTAGGTTGAGGGACTGATTACCTCATCTTCTGTACATAGTTCTACTGTCTTCAAGTTATGTCCTGTAATTTGTATTGATAAAGCCACTGGATGGCGAAACGTCTACAATAAAGATACCCAGATGTTGCACATGTGTCTTACTCTCATCTTGTCGGTATTATATACCATTCGTACACATTATTATGCTTATTGTAATATAATTTGATTGATGAAATGTATAATCTGGTTTTTAGCTTTGGAGTAAAGAGATAAAAAGCATAGGGGATGGGGGATATTTTGTAAGCACAAAGATGAATCAGCAGTATGTATTTAGAAAATGTAACAATTTTTTTTTCTGTGGCGGAGACGATAAGGGGTTCTCATATTCCTTTATGTTATTGTACCTTAATGTATTTTTAAATTCAATGACTGATGGAGGTTATGAGTGGTGACGGCAGACACAGTTACTAGGCATGTGGGGGGGGGGGTGAAGAGTCAGCGGTAGTGTTAAACCCAAACCCCCGTGCACGATATTGATTGTTATCATGGGGGATATGAGGGTTAGGGTGTGGATTGGTTTCTTTGGTGGATGTGTGCCATCAAGTTCAGACTTTTCTTGTATTATAGTCAGCCTTTTAGATGGCTGGTTGTGTTTATACATGTTGTCAATGATATCCTTAATGCTCTAATAAATGTTAAGATGTCAATGAGTATACTCAGGTGAAAGTGGTATGTTTTTCAAGGGGGGGGGAGTGTAAGCATTACTAAGTAGGACCCAATCGTTTTATTATAAGACCATCTTTTTTACGTGAAGCACGGTACAAAAAAGTAGTGTTTTTATTGGAGTGCTGCAGCCATTCTGATGTCATTATAAAAGTGCTTCTTTGGTAATTTGTGTAGTCACTGCAGATTATCGTTTTACTGCCCGTATCTTGTTACATATTGATTTGTACCCAAATATTTTTGACCTGATTTTTAAATAAAAATTTTTAAAAAAAAAAAAAAAAAAATTAAGTTTGGAGATTACCCCCAAAAAAGCTAAACATTCCTTTTTATTGTGGAGACTTTTTCGGGGGAAGGAGTTCCCCCCCGGCTTGGGAAACATACAGGGAAGAGTACCATCAGGGTATTGTAGTCACCCACCTAGCCAGTTTTGGGGGCATCATTTCCAAAAACAAAATTTTTTTATTTATCTGGAATCTTAAAGTTAGGGTTTTCAAAAAAGATACTTTTAACTCTTAAAATTTTTCCCCGACTGTGGGAAAGTTCAAGGGGTTCTTCAAGCTTTTTGGGAAAGTCAGAAAGACCCTGTAAAATCATAAGGTTTCGGTAAAAACCGTCAAAAAATTTACAGAACAAGAAGCAAGTTTTTAATTTTAATAAAGTTTTGTCTTTGGGGAGGGGCTGCAGAGAGTTATTAGAAAGTATCATCCAAGATATCAATCTTGTTATACCCAAGGAAGCTTTTTTCGGTTTGGCAGTGAGGCCATGTGAGCGTAACCTACGCAAAATGTGTTAATGTTTGGATATGTTCGCCCCCGTGGATGTCATTACGTAAATGTTACAAAATAAACTGAAAACTTTTGGCATATTACCCAAGACCTTTCTCATCAGTCTCCTTGGTAGCACGGCAGTTCCCAAAAAACCAAAGGATAGTTCTATATGCATCAGTCCTTGGTGTGTGGAAAAGCGGTGTACTGCTTAAAAGAAGGATCTAACTTTATTGATGTACCCCTGCGCAATAAAATCTCTGAAAAAAAAGGAAGCGTCAAAAAAATTTGTGTAGATCGCTATCTTTAAAGGGGCATGGGCTCAGCATCCCCCCCGAGTTATAGCATTTTTTTAAAATTTTTTTTTTAAAAAAACGCAATCATAGTTATACATGTGCAAGAAGCAATAAAAACATCCATATATAACAAAAGAAAAACTCCACATTCCCCTACCGTAGCCCTAAATTAACATAAAAACAAAACTAAAGACAGCCCACGCTTCATGTAGGGGGGTTTAAAAAAAAAACCAAAAATTGCAGCCAAAAAACAATATCAATAAACCCCAAAGAATACCAGGTAATGCCCTTTTTACATAAATGTATGTACGAAGACATTCATTATCCAAAAATTTTTACACATTTATTGTTGTATTAAATAAAATTTCAAATACTAATAGTAACCCTAAATATTACGAAACAAATAAGGTAGAAAAAAATCTCCACACTCACCACAGAAAACTAAACACAGTAACAATAAACAAATGATTCATCCCACCTCATTTCCATACACTACATTGCCCACCCATTTCCCACACTACTTTCGTCCCACCTCATTTCCCTTACATACAGTCCCCCTCATTTCCCATACATACTTTATCCCACCTTTTTTCCATAACTACTTTTTCCCCCCTACGTCCTTACATACTTCATCCCAAAAACGAAACTTACAAAATCACGTATAGTTATAATATTTTTAAAATTAAAATTTTCCCAGTTTTGATTAACAAATTCTTCTACCATTTAATGAAATATACATATCTTTATAAAAAAACATTAACTTAAACAACTATATTCTTATTTACAGACCGCAGCTTTCTTGCCTCACCTCCAAAACCCACTTAAAATTGTACATGAACCGTCTTATTACCCTCACCGTCAATAATATTCTTTAAACTTCACCGAATACTAATTAAAACCCCTTCTGAGTAATGAAACCCTGTTAGGAAAGACACTTGCAACGTTAGGTATTTTTATTATAAAAACGTTTCGCCTACACATGGGCTTCTTCGTAAAGTACAAAAGTTGATAGAAGCGAAGATATTTGAAGCGATGAATGATCCTCCCCTTAATGTTTTCAGTATCTTCGCTTCTATCAACTTTTCTGTATTGATGAAGAACCTATGTGTGGCAAAACGTTTCAAATAAAGTCCCTAACTGTTGCAATGTGTCTTCCTAACCCCTGTCGGTATTTTAACCATTTTAATGTTCACATAAAATCCTTTTCTTACAACGCTAATACACTTAATGTATGATAAAAATCACACACATTGCATTATTCATTATTACAGTACTTTTGGTACACAGACATATTTACAGCCCACATGTCCTTTTTTTTAAATACAACCACCAATCCTGATAATCATTACAACATTTCCCAAATTTAACTTATCCAAAACCCCCCTCGTTTACCTTTGAGTAGACCGTATACTTTTCACATGCACAAAATATTGCGCATTTCCTGTCCATAAAAATTTAACAACTTTTCCCTTCAACCACACAAAACTTATTAAAAACAACTCCACAACTACGCTGCCATTTCACACCCATTTTTGGGAAACCCCTCTACTTCCCAAATTTGGGAACGACCCGATGAAACCCCCTGAAAACCAACACACCCCCCCCTTTTTTTTTTTTTTTTTTTTTTTTCTCACTCCCCCCAACAAACCTCTGAACTACTTCGAATCCTTCAGGAAAAAACCCTTTTCCCATCTATTTCCCAAACCCCCCTTTACGACTAAGTGTTTTTTACATTGTTGCACCCAAATACTTCTTTCGCACCCCCCAACCCCCCATTACCCCCATGGCCCATGATAAAAAACAAAATCAATTATGAGTACACCAAAGCACGCTGCACAGACTTTCCACACCCCCCCACATCTAAATCAATCCCTTTAATCCCAAATTTCCCTCCCCCACCCACCCCTCAAAATCCACCCATCCACTCCCGTATCCTCCAAATTTTTTACAAAAATTCACAGGCCCTTTTCCCCCCTATCCCCCAACCGTACATACGCCTCCCCCATAACCCTCTTCCCCCGAAGCACCACACCAGACGGCAGTTTTCATGAAGGAAACGAAACATTCCCTCTCTCACTCTGGTCTGATGGCCACCAACCGAAAACCTTCCCAAATGTTTTCCCCTGCTCTTGGGTATATGCCCCCAAATTTGCAATCCCCCTCACCCCTAACCGCCCAGAACCCCTCCCGTATCCTAGAGGACTCAAACATAAATAAAGCTCGCGCACATCCTCACCTTCCTTCTGATCCTCCCCAACCACCTTCGTGCCCCTCATATAATGCTTGACCCCCTTTCCCCAACGACCTTCCACTCGGAGAAACCCCCTCTTCAAATATTACACTTAACCCTTTTTCTTAATTTTTAAAACCCAATCCACCTTTTGTGACCGGTAGATAACAAATTCTCCCCAACCAATCACCCCCAAAAACCCCATATTATCAAAAAAACCTTTTTTAGCTTTTAGTTATGCCCCGGTCCTGCCAACGGATAACTGCTGCCACATGCCAGACCATACTTTAAAATCACTTTTCCCCCACTATTACACGTTGATGTATCGTCAAATGCAAGGGTTAAAAACATTTAACCACCCCAACCCTTCCCCTGCCCTCCCAGAATTAAGCATCCGTGCCCCCCCCGGACCCCCCATAAAAATTTATCCCCACACCTTTAGTCTATCCCCACACACCAACGCACAGTTTTTCCCCATCGTGCCCTCCCTACCCAACCCCAAAGCCCAAAAATTTTTCAATTTCTCCCATTCATTTTTTAAACCCGTACCCCTTAAAAACCAAAAATTTACATCCTCCCCCCTCATGTAATTTCCTCCCCCCAATTGAATTTTTGTATCACCCACAACCCTATTTTCCCATCCCACCATTCCCCACACCCGTACCACCCCTAAACATGCCCCACTGCCCTATAAAAGGGCCTGTTACAAGCAAAAACATTTTGAGACAGAGGACAAACCCTGCCTTATCCCTCTACCATTGAAACCCACTCACCCAATTTTCCCATTCACCTGCCACGTCACCTACCCTTTTTATACAAGTTCAACCAAAGTCCCTCTCTTCCCCAAAACCCCTGCCCCGCAAGATAGCCCAGTGCCTTTGTTTATGAATCTATGCACCCTCCCAACCCAAATGCTAATCATTCATCCTCGACCTGGGGGAGAGAGGAGCTTTACAGGTTCTCTTGCACCCCACCTGGTGAGGAAAACATAGCATTAGCCCCAAAGGGGTGGGGGGACCGACTGTCCCGGCGCATAAATACTGTCTGCATTGGTGGTTAAGGATCTTTAAGAAACGCCACGATGAACGTTCTCCTCCCAAGCATTTTTGGGACTTTATGGCATCCCCAATGAAGAGCTGTAGGGTGGGCACTGAATGGTTGTCAGGGTCTTCGGAAGTTCATGAGGGCTGACTTCTACTCTACCATCGTCGACGAATTTCAGAAAGGCGGATGAGTATCAATTCGGCAGTGGAATATGCTTGCTGATGTTCTAAGTATTTTATTTGGGGTAAAGGGAAAGGAATGTACCTTTTGAGGCAAACGATACACCCTACAAGATGTGTTCAGTGGTTATGGGACTGTACCCCGGGCGACATGGAATGTGGAGGGAGGGCCCCTTAAAGGGGGGACCCCGGAAGGATCTTCACATGAAAATGCCGAGGGGGCCCCTATACCCATCATAAGTTAATTGAAAACCATAGAACAAAAGGTTTTTGTACACTTGGGGGGAGAGGAAGACGTGCCGTTTATGTGACTCTTATAAAACCCTGGTGGCACAATCCCCCAGGAGACAGGGCCCTAGGTGTCAGGGAAAGTTCTGGGGAAAAAAACGCTTTAGAAGCCGCGGACTTTTTTAACGGGTGAAGTGGAACGCCGGGGGGACAGGCCTATGGGGAGGAGGTCGACAGGGCAGGGTGGTTTTTTAGACGGTGTTACCTCCCCGTGGAAAGGGGGGGGAGGGGGAAAAAGTTCGGGCCGTTAGATATGCGGACTCAGGATGGGGTTTTTTAGGCTTGCTGAAGGATTTTTTTGGAAAAGTCGGGGGATGGTGTGGAAAATGTGTGAGGTCAGGTGTGACAAGGTGAGATGAACAGAGCAGGGTAAGGAAGACTTGGGCGAGGTTCGAAAAGGGGGCAATGTGGTGGTGGGGTCCTCAAGAAGATGTGGATGCAGAGGAAAGTGTGTAGAGGGTAGCTCCCGCAAGAGATCGCGGGGGCACAACTGGACGAAGTCCTACACCAGGCAGAGGGCCCGGGAAAAAGATGTGGGCAGCTGTGTGCAAAGGCAATCCCGGGGGAAAGGGGGGGGGGGGCAATGGGAAGCTAGGGGGGAAGGGGACGGGAGGGGTGGAGGGCAGGGAAGAGGGTTGTAAGAAGAACCGAGACCCCATGAAAGGAGGACCCAAATAAAGCCTCACGGACAGGGGGAAGCCCCCATTTTTGTAAAATCAGGTGTGTAATTTCAATGTAAACGGTCTTAAAACCCAGGTCAAGGGGACGGTTAGAGTGGGTTTTTTAGGAAAATTTTGTTTTATGTCTGTTTTTTTTCAGAAACATAACATGGTTAGGGGTTGGTTTTTTTGAAAGGTTATAGGTGTTTAATGTGATGCTTTGAGGTTGAAAGGAGGTGTGGCTGTGGCGGTAAAGGGCCCCGTCCTTTGCGTATCCTGGTTTGGGGGGAGGGGGGGGTGGGAGGGGGTTTTCAGGGTGGATGGGGTTTTGGGGGCCCGGGAGGTTAGTTTTGTAGTGTGTACATGCCGAACTATAACGCTAAGGGGAAGGTGGTTTTGTACCGAGGTTCTGGTATATCACTTGAGAGGTTTGGGAAGTAGGGGATATGGGGTGGAGACACTTTTTTTCGTAGGGGTATAGGCACGGTTGATAGGGTTTATTTAGGCGGGCAATGTGAGAGGGTGAGGGATATCGATGTGGGTTTTTCTGATCACGTGCGTTTAAGCAGATTTGGGTAAGGCATAGTAGAGTTTTCGGATATGGAAATTAAATGTGAGGCTACTTAGGGGCGAGGGGACCCTACAGGGTTTGAAGATTGGGGAAATCCCTTTTTTAGACTAGGGTAGGAAAAGGAAATTTTTGGATTGGTGGGAAAATGGGGGCTAAATGGGAAAACGCGAATTTTTTAAAAGTAGGGGTAAGGAGATGGGGGGTGGAGCCAGGCCTACAAATTTCTTAGGGTCAGTTAAAAAGCTGTTTGCAGAGGAACGGGGGGGGGGCGAATGAGGACATGGAAAGTTTTGCGAAATGGTTGGTGGAAATTCACAAAGAAAAATTTTAGGCAATTCGAGTTTGGGCAGGGTTGGGGTGTTTTTGGGGGGGTAGGGCCCTTGGGTTTTTTATTAAGGAGGTTTTTAAAGGAACGGCAGGCGAAGACCCCCCTTGGGTATATTGAGGCGGTACAGGGAGGGGGGCTTTGAGGAGGGTTTAAGGGCCCTTTCCCCACGGGAAAAAATTAAATTGTTTGCAAATTTTTTGGGTTTAGGGGAAATGGAGGAGGGTTGGGGGGGAGTGGGTGAGGGAAAGGTTTGGGGGGTGAAGGGTTTATTGGGTATTAAGTGGCAGGACATGACAGATCGGGGTAGTTTTGTGTAGAAAGGGGTGGAGGAGGCAGTTTTTGGGATGTCCAGGGTTTAAACCCCAGGCTAGACGGAATACCAAAAGATTTTTTTTAGGTATCATTGGGGGAGTGTACGGTTTTCTGGTGGGGGTTTTGGTTTTATGTTAAGTAGGGGGAGGATGGGGGAAAACACAAAAAAAAGGGTGTCACGGTTTTAGTGCCCCCAAAAAAAAAGGGGAAAGCCGAGTTTTGAATGATTACCGTGGATTACGTTAAAGTTGGGATTACAAGATTTTTTTCTAAGGTTTTTTGGGAACAGAATGAGGAAAGTGTTGGGGTTTTGTGTTCTTGGGGCAGTTTGGGGTTCCGGGAAAAAGGAGAGGGGATGGACATGGTTTGATTGGGATTTTTTTAGAGAGATGTACGGGGGGGGAAAAAACTAGGTTTGTGGGTGAATGCATAATTGCGTGGACAGAGATTTCTTAGGGGTTTGTTGGAGGTTGGGGGTTTCGGGGGGGGGTAGTGGGTGGGTGAACCCCCTGTATGATGAGGCAGGGTGAGGGTACAGGGAATGGGAGGGGGGGGTGAAAGTGTACCCAAAGGAGAGAGGTTTTAGGGAGGGTGTCCGATGTCACAGCGCTCTTTTCGTGTGTGCAATCCTTTTTTTTGAGTCGTTGAGGGGGGTGAGAACATCAGGAGTGGAAGGGGGGTGCAAAAAGGGGGCATCGTTGGGTTGTGGGTGAACTACTATTTTTTTTAAGGGGGAAGGAGGAGTTAAGGAGGGGGGGTAGAGTGATTCAAAGTTTGGTTGAATCCAAAATGAAAGTTAATACGGTGAAATCAAGGTTTTCTAGAGGTCGGGAATTGGATAGGGGGGGGGGCTTTGGGGGGTGGGGTTAGGTTTTACAGTGGGTTTACAGAATCAAGGTAGTGGGATATGGTATTTGGCGGAAGAGCAGGCATGCAGAAGGGGAAATTCGGAGTCGTCATGGTAAGGTTTTAAGTAGAAGGATTTAAGTGGAGGGACTTTGCTTTACATCAGAGGGTAGTGGTGGTAAATTCACTTGTCTTAGGAAGGTATGGGGGGTGGGCAGAGGTTTTTCCCTTAAGGTCGGATTTGTGGAATGCAGAGGAGGGTCTGAAATTTGTGTTGGGGTTTGGGGGGGCTGGTTAAGAAAGGAGGTAGTTATGACGGGTGTTTCGGAGAGGGGGTTTGGTTTGTTGCCCTTTTGGATGAGAGTAATGGCTGTATATATCAAGTGGAGGGATAGAGGGAAGGGGGGGTGTGGGGGCGCTAAAGTAGGAAGAGTTTTTGGAGGAGGCCGTAATGGTGGAGGGGAAGGGAATTGAGGGTTTTTGAAAATGTTGAGTTTTTTTTTGACAGGAAAAAGGGGAAAAAACAAGTGAAAAAGGTTTTGGGGGGTTGAAAGGTCAGGGGGTTATGCAAGGGGTAGCCCTGTATCCAAGTTTTTATTGGGGGGTTATTTAAAAAAATTTTGAAACTTCGGGGTACCGGCTAGGTAAGGAATTTGTAAATAGGTTTTCAGGGGATTCTGGCTTCCCGGGGTGTTACGTAGTATGGGGGGGTTTTTGGAAAAAGGGGTTTTTTTCATTTTGTGGTGATGTTGAAAAAGGCATTTAGTGGTCTTTTTTGTACCTCCTTTGGGGGGGGTGAGATCATGGTGGGGGGGTTATCAACTGTTGGGGGGGGGGTCGTTTGCCGCTTTTAAGGGGTTTACTATAGATGTAAGGGGATGCCCAGGGGGGTTGGAAAGGGCTATATGTATATCAGGGGTATTTCGGGCATTTTATGGAGAAGAGGGGGTTAAGGGGGTTGAGGGGGAAAAACGTTGGGGGGCAGATTCTATAGGGCGAAGTGTAGAATATGTGGTTTAGGGGCGTCTTGGGGAAAAAAGTTTCCCCGGAAGGTTATAGGAACCTCACGTGGGTTCCCTTAGGTGGGGTCCCGAGGATGGACAAAGGATGGTCCCTTTGGGGGGGTGTAAAGGGGGGGGGTTGTTTTTTGGTTTTCTCTGATGTGTAGTGTGTAAGAGGAGGTAGTGAGAATTAGGTATGGTGTCGCCTGTTTCACGAGAATGTTTGTCATAGTGAATTAAGTGTGGTTTCCAGGGTTACAAATTCTAAACCGTGGTTTTTCACTGGGTTTAAAATTTCCTTGAAAACCAGGATACCCAGCCCTTTGGATCTCGTTTTTAAGTAATTAGATTGGCACGTTGGAATCAAAACCCAAAATTTTTTAGATACATGTCAATTTTTTTTGGGACTGGCAAATTACAGAGCCCTTTTCCTTATTACTTCTCTAGTCTTTCATTTAACTTTTATTGTCGATGAAAGGGTTTTATGTGAAAAAATTTTTAAGTGTATTATAGGTTTTGGGGTCTAACCTGTTTTTATGGGGTTAACCAAAAGTTTGGGACAAGATTTTTGGGTTTATATACATTGTGGGGGTATTTATGATAGGGTTTTTTTTATAAACCTTTTTAAGTGCCCAGGTTTGTTATAAATACTTTTTTTGGATTAATTTTTTGTATTTTACATGAGTTCGTTTTTTTGTTTTAAAATTATTGTATTTGGGGGGTTTAAAAATTTAAAAATATAAAATACGTTTCTCTATGGTTATTGTGAAGGTTTAATTTTTCCCCTTTCCCGGGTTTTTTATTGGTTTTGGATCTAATGTAAACATAACTTTAACCATAAACTGTAATCTGTCATAGGGGGGTTTTTTAGGGTTTGTTTTGTTTTGTAGTGGTTATGGTTTTTGGTTAATCTTTGATGTTGACATTTGAATGTTTTTTGTTGTAATAGGACATGTCAGGTATTCATTTTATATTGTTTTTAAAATATGTAAAGTTTCTTTTTTTGGGGTGTTTTCTTTGGGTACAATGGGGGGTTGGCGGCAATATTAAATTTACTGATAAATTCAGTGAGGTTTGTTTAGCGTGTTTGTTTTCAAAAATGTTTAATTTTTGTTCCCAAGGAATAACCCGGTACTAGTAGAAACCCAAAAAAAAATTTTGTATTCGTACTTTTTTATGCCTCCCTTTTTTACTTTTGTAAAGGGTTTTTAAAAAAAAAAATATGGGTTAACATTAATATTTGATTTATTTGGGGGGTGTATTTTCTTTACTTTTCAGTGTATGTGTATAGGAATGTAAGTTTCATATTTTTTAGTCGTAAAATTTTTTTTTTTGTGTCTTGTTTATGACCCAAATTTTAGGTTTTGTGAGGTCGGTATACTTCATTTGGATAATTCAATGTATGTTACTTGACGGGGACTGACATAGGGGAGGGGGGGGGGGGAGAATTTCAGCTGTGTCTGCACTGCCAAAATGATTATTATAAAAGAGGGTTTGTGGGTTATGTATAGGTTGTGGGTTATGTATATGGTTGTAATATGGCCAAGTTAGGTGTTCTTAAAATGTAGGGTTTGTGTACAGGGGTTTTTTTAAATATTGTTGGTTTTTATTTTAATCTTTACTTATTGTATTTGCTCTTTTTTAAAAAAAAAATAAAAAAAAAAAAATGCTAAACACCCCCCCCTTTCTTTTTTCCCCTCCATACTTTCCACAAAATCTTTTATTTTTCCAGCCCCTCATACTCTTCCTTCCCGGCCCCCCCATATGACCTCTCGCAAAACTCAAATCATCCGCACTTCAGCCTTTTCCCCCAAGTTTTTTGTGAATATTTATAATCAGCACAAAACGACAACGCCCTGTAGTTTGCACTGGTAGGGCCTCCCCTTTTGGAATAAATATACTACTGCAGTACACTGCAACCCCATCCTCCCCTCATTTTCATCACTTCATCAGGTTTTACTAAAAAATCCTTCAAAAATACTCCCATGTTTCCCTGAATTCACAAGGTAACCCATCTATACCTGGCGTTTTACTCTCGCCATTTCTCCAAAGCTCTCCCTACCTCCCCCCCTTCAATATCCCCCCCCAAACCATCATCACTTCCCTCACACACAAATAATTCCTCCAACTCTTAATCCTCACCGTTCCTCCTCACCGCAAATATTTTTCCCAAACATCTATCCTAAAACCACTAATACCCCCGTATTCTCAACTCCGACCCCTTTTTTACCCCCTAAATTCTCGTTACTACCAGCTTATCAATTTTCCTTGCCAACCTGCATCTCCGGACCCCGTAAAACAAGGTGCGGCCTGTCACCCCCAAAAACGCCTCCCTAACCCCCCTTGCACCCCCGCCTTAAATCCCTTTATGTGAATCCCTTACTGCACTTTAATGCTTCAATTTTTCCCCCATTGGATACACACTGTCACAGCACCCCCCTGATACAACCCCGAACCGCCCCTCTAATCTGTTGAAGCCCCCTATTCATCCCGTCATTCTTTCCCCCTTGCCAAAACCTACCCCGGGCCGGGATTGAACCCGCGTCATAGAGTCTCAAAACCCAGCCCCTCGCGTTAGCCACTAGCCCCCTAGCCACAATAAGATTATCCAACAGGTATATTTCTACACCAAGGAAAAATATGGGTTTTTTTGCAATGTGTATTACGATTTTTGAGTCATGTTGGGCGGGAGTGAAGGGGAAAGAGCTGGTTCGTCACGGCCACGCTAGCTGGAGATTCGTCTGTAAAAATTGCTTTGGGTCAAGAGGTGCCTGTGTAACTTTCCCATGGTTAAAATTTAAAACCTAGTTGGAAGAATCTTATTGTGGCAATGGGTTGTGGGTAACGGACGGGGGAGTTTTGAGATCTAGACCGCGGGTTTTAATCCCCCCCGGGGTTATGGGTTTTTTTGCAATCGTGCATTCGATTTCTTGAGTCCATTCGCACATTTAATATTGCCCGTTTTTCGTCTTTCGTAACCCCACCCCCCACCCCAATAAATCGCTTTCACTTACCCCACCCATAAGTCCTCCCACAAACTTTCAAAATCCCCTCCCTCCACCCCCTCACCCAGTAGTCGTACATTCAGCTTCTAGTACCCCAAATATCTCTTAGGCAAACCGTCCCAATTTAAATCAGCATAACCGCCCTATGATCTGAATAAACGACATTCACCGTCTGCACCGCATCACCCTCACTCCCTTGTCACATACAACCTATCTAATCGTGCAGCATATCCCTTTCTATGAAATGTGTGCTCTATCTCGCAATCCCCTCCATCAACTATATCCCTCAATCCCACACCTCTCAATAGATCCCCTAAACCTGCCAAAAAACACCCTGCCCTTCTCGGTTCCACATCCTTCTGCGCACCACACAGTTCCAGTCGCCACCAACTATTGTCACTGACGGTAATGACCGCAAATAATATACCAATACGTTATTCACAAATTCATTCTTTACCCTTACATCATTCTCAGCCGGCACATACACCCAAACGACTGCCATCCGCTCACCTCTCCACCACCATCTATTCTTAACACACGACCCCTCCCCCCTTCACTCCTAAGAACAACAAACGGGCTCGTCTCTGGATCAGGATTCCCACCCCCCCCTTCATTCGCCCCGAATACTCACAAACACTTGTCCCCATCCACCCCCAATTCCTTTCCCAGCTTGAATTATGCCCTGCACAAAAACAATGTCTTTTAGCTAACGTCTTAAAAATCCCTTTACCCACAGACGCTTCTCACTCGCACACAATCCATTAATTTTCCCACTGTCATGCACCGGAAACCTACTTATGTGATTTCACCCTCTGCCCTTTTCCCCTTTCATGACACGCTTTCAGTGTGTCTGTTTTCGTCCACTTTTCTCTCCACTGCCACGGTGGCTTCCCGATCCAACCCCTGACCAGGCGTACCTTTAGTGCTCCCACGCACCACATCAACCCACGGCTTTTTCCCCGGTCTCTGTCCCGGGGGTTTCAAACTCATCCGAGTCGGAATATGTCGCCGCCCCTCTTACGGTTGACACACTCTGCATCCATTTCTAATCACTGGATGCCTCCCTGTGAATCTCAGCAGTCACCTCAATCACTTCCACCACTCCTGGGAGTCATCTGCCATGTTTGCCAATCTTCAAGTTGCTCATCTTCAATCTGAACAGTACTCCTCACCATACTAAGTGATCCTCAGAAACCTGCTTTTCAAAGGATTTTTCCTGCACTCCCCCAGTGCCTCCCTCTACCCGCACGTCACCAATCTGCACAGTCTTCCATTCTTTCCCAAGCAGATGCCTCACTTCCCACTAAATGTGACAGTGATGGGCTGGTACCCACCAGTGGCAGCTCACGCTCACTTCCTCACTTTCCCGGAAGTGCCACTTCTATGTACAGGTGACTCATCAGCATGGACCCACCTCTGGTTCTGGCTCTTTCACCATCTCACTACCTAGGTCCTTTCTCCGCTGCCATTTCCTACACTGGGCCGCCATATGGTCATATGCACCACATAACCTACACGTCTTCTGCTGCCCAGCGTAGTACACCATTACCTGTGTCCTAAATGCGTCCAGTATGACGTAAGATGGGATGGCATGCCTCAACTCCATCTTGATCGTGAACGTACCATCCGGCAAGCCGGCATACGCCCCATCCGTCCATTTACCAGCCATAGCCAGGTGTACAGGTCCATACTGTTCAAATACATACCGCAGATCAGTCTCGTCCGCCTCAAATGGCACATTTCGGACTTTCACCCATGTGTAATGCTTATACACGTCGATTAGGCGAACACGTATCGCTGAATTAACATCCACGCTCCTGTCCTGGTACTTGTCAACCAGCCGTTCATACACTCCAGCTGATCTCAGCTTGACGAAAATACGATAGGCACCATTTAGTGCCACACCATACAGTTCTTGATCCGCAACACCATAGGTGTCACGGATAATTTGCGGTAAAAGCACTTGTGCAGACTGAGGCGTTATCGCACACGCAACAATTCAATGCACACCGTGTGCAAACGCCTTCTCACAGACTGCGCCATGTTGTGAAAATATAAGTCTCCTCCAATGGCCAGCAGAGGGCAGTAGTCACACGTCCGCACTCTGCTCAGGTCAAGCGGCGAATGCTAGTTTATAGCTTTAAGGCTCTGAAGTCAATAGCAAGTCTATATGAATTATCCTCCTTTTTAACCATGATACTGGTGAACAATATGAGGATACTGAAGGTTCAATGATCTTTAGTTTTAATAATTTGTCTACCTCTCGGTCAAATGCATCCCTAAGGTGAACTGGAACTGGGTATAATTTCCGTTTGATAGGATTGTCAGTCACTAAGTCAATCTTATGGACTACCGTGGAGGTAACACCTGGAATATCAGTAAAGACGTCTGAAAAGTTACTCCACACATTGAAGTAGTTCATGTCTCTTATGGTCATCCAAAGATTCATTAATATTAATGGTGGTTGCGCCCGAGTGGTCAAGAGTCACCAAGTCATGTAGTTCTTCATCATGGTCTAAGTTAGAGGTGTCAATTACGCACACTTTACATTCTCAGTTGTTTTATCAAGTTTGTGTGGAAAAACTAGTCAAAGTTATTAGGCATGCTTAACCGAATTCTTCGGTAATATTTCTTAGGATGTTGATATGATAATGCTTAGGTTTCCTTGACTTCTATGAGGTAGTCAACTTTCCACAATTTTTAATGCTTTAATGGACTTTCCATGCTCTTAATAATTTATTTGATTGATAGGCAAAAGTACAGAACTTCATCTCCTACTTTAAAACTTCTCTCTGACTTTTGGATCAAAATAGGTTTTGTACTGGTCCATGACAAGCTTAGTTCTTCGAAAACTATGTCAGAGGTCTCCTCAAGTTTGGATTAAGGTCAAGGAGAAACTGGTAAGAAGACTGAACCTCAGCATTTACCTCTCATTAGTCATAAGTCATGAGGATGGACAGTGGACCTCTGGCCTGTCTACCATAGAGAAGTTCAAAAGGTTGGAAAACCCAAGAGTCACTGGGAACTTCCTCATGGCAAACAAAGTACAGGGTAGGTAACGATGCCACTCCTTAGGTTTAAGGCAGCAAAGTTTCTTAAAATGGACTTGAGATCGAATGCTGGCGCTCATCCTCCATTACAGCTGGGATGGCCGGCCACTGGAGGTCTCTTGCATTGACTTGGACAACTAAGATGGAATAGTCTGTCTCATCTGAATTATTTGAATACTGACTTGTACAAGATACCTTTTATATATTCAATTTATATGAAAAGTTTTTCCTTTGGATAACTTGATTTTGTTTAGCGGCATTATGGCAATTCTGAAGAGAAGGGCAATTACGTTGTAACTTGACAAAGGAGTCCTTCGATATGTCTAAAGGCTTAAAGTCAGGGAAATCAAAGGATGGACAGTAGGAGAAGCCTGGGCTTTGGTCTGAGCCCTAGTCAAGACATTTATGGTATCGGAGGTGATATCTTTACTTTCATCTAACAAGTGAACTTGTGATCCTACTACCTCGCTTTCGAGAGAAGCATCACTGGTTTTTAATCCCACATGAATCTCGCGAGACATTGTCTCACCTGAACTTTCGAGCGGCTTCTCTGACTACAGGAAGAGGATCTGAAACACTTATGTCCATCTTTGGTGCTGACAGGTCAACCTCAGAAGGAAGAATGGCACCTTTTACATTACCTATTAGTACGGAGCAAGAAGTGATGGGAGCTAGTACGGCTTCAGACCAACCTGTGAACCATTTAGACCTAATGTAACAACGGATGGTAGGAAAGTGTCTGTACGGCCCAAGTATGTCTGAAAGTATAGCAGAGGAATGAGTTTCTTTAAGATTAGGGAACAGCTTATCAGAAATGATTATTACATGTGCATCCAGTGTCTCGTAAAATGGTAGATACATTAAGTCCATTAACTGTTCCTGAACAGAAGGGTGCTTGGTCATTACAGTCTTTAAAACATCTTCCAACTTTTTGGACCTTCTTAGAAGGACAATCTGGACGTTTATGTCCCTTAACACCACACAAATGACAAACAGGAATAAAAGAAGTCATTTTACTTTCCACTAGAGGCTTTGATTTCTTAAGGTTGATGATCTTGCCCTTAGGGTTCGATCCCTTTAGGTCTTTATAGGAATTGTGAGCCTCAGCATACAGGTCAGCGCCTCAGCAACTTCCTCAGCTTTAATCAGGTTACGTTCTCTAATGAATGTTCGTATCTGGTGAGGAAGAGCTGTCAGGAACTGGTCAGCAACCATGAAGTCTCGAAGAGATTCATAACTGTGATCAATTCCTGAACTCTCTATCCAAAGTCGAACAAACGAAGAGTGTTTACTGTAACTGTTGAAGTTCTGGCCAGGCTGTAAGGTGGCATACTGAAATCTTTCCTGTAAGAATTAGTGGTTTTTTGATATTCTTTAAGGATTGCCTTCTTCAGTAGGTTATAATTACATATGATATCGTGCGACAAAGTTGCATAGATATTCAAGGCTGTACCAGAAAAATAACATTCCTAACCTGGTAGCCAGGTGTCAGTAGGCCATTCACAGAGGGTAGCGGTATTTTCAAACCTGATAATGTATGAAGTTATGTCTTCCCCCTCTGTGTAGGGAGGTAAATTAGGTGTTGGAATATGTGCACTGACTGCACGTTGTTCCATTACTCCTTCCTCTAATTGTTGTTGTGTAAAAGTTAACTTTTTATTCTCTAATTCAAGGCGAGATTTTCGAGACTCGCGATCCTTTTCTCTCTCTATTAACTCGTGTTCTCTATCCTTTGCTCTTTCCTCAAGTTCTCTTAATTTAACTTGTTCCTCACGTATCTTAGCTTGTTCCTCACGTATCTTAGCTTGTTCTCACGTTCCCTAGCTCTTTCTCACGATCAAGTCTATACACTCTTTTTGGTCTTCTCGCTCTCTTTCTAACTGTCTTTCTTGGATTTCTCTCTCAATTCTCTCTCTCACCTTTTTCTCCTGTCTTTCAAGGTTCTCTTTCTCCTTTTTCTCTTCTCTTTCGATTCTTTGTCTCTCCTTTTCTTCTTCTCTTTTGATTCTTTCTTTCTCCTTTTCTTCTTCTCTTTCGATTCTTTCTTTCTCCCTTTCTTCTTCTCTTTCCCTTTCTAACTGTCTTCTCTCTTTTAATTCTCTCTTTCAAGTCTTTCCTGGATCTTAGCACTAATGAAAGATTCTAAATTTTTCCCTGTTATTCCTAACTTACTTCCAGCGTTCATCCAAAACTGGTATTCCTCCATGCTTGCAAGAATAACTTAAACTATCAGGGGAAATGAAACGGGTATTAAAGAAAAAGAGGGTTCAATTCTGCTCCGCTCAAACTGTAAATAAACCAGAGGGCTCGATCCCTGCTTCAATTAAACAATATGTATTAACGAAAACGAAGGGTTCTATGCCGGCTCCCAGCAAACAGTAAGTAGAATGGGGTCCCTTGACCATCCAATCTTCTCAACACAATCAAGAGTGTCCTATGACAGTTCCCTTGATATAATGAAGAGCTCAATGAAACAAGTTGTCACTGGAAAATCTCGGGTCCCTAGAGTCTAATCCTCCAAAGTGTTTGATGCTACATATAAAAGTGGCAGAATTAAATATTATATCCTGCCTGACTTGACTTACAATAAATTGAGACTATAACAATCACCAAATCTTTCAAATACCTGTACCGTAGTCCTACCATAGAGAATGATTACTCATGGCTGGTGGTAACCGTCTGTGGTATGCAGCATTGAAGGTCCAATGGTAGATTCGAGATGGAGTTGAATCTTGATTCAGTAGAGTTGTATCCTGGCAAGGTCGCCACTTGTGAAGGCTTACTCAGCCCTGTAACAACTTCAGTCAGTATTACCAAGGCTGGCTCCTCCTCAGGAAAATTAGTGAACAGAAAAAGAAATAATAACAGACAAACATAAACACTTTATTATATAGAAAATATAAAATGTAAAACACTTAAATATGAAATATTAATCCTATTTTTAAAGAAAATGAGAAATGAAAAATATAAATGATAACTGAATTCAACGCTAATTTAAATGTATATAAAACGTGGGTGTCTGGTGTTGGTGACACTGTTGTTGAAATCGTAGCGGTGCTGATGATGGGGGGGGGGTCGCAGGTGTTGGTGACCACACATGGCTAGATCTTCAGATTATTGCCGTGAGTATAATATCCGATGACAAGAAAGCAGGTTCTTTACCACTGCAATGATGTGGGGTTATGTCCTGCAATTTCATACAGGTGTACAGGTACTTCAATACAAAATGGAGAAGTCTCTGGACGTTAGTCCTTCTCTTTTCTACTCGTTGATTGCCAAGTGACCCTCTCTGACATCCAAGCTGGAAAGATAGACAGGTTGCCCACTGCTTAAATAATCACTCTCCATGGTAAGTCTGATACTTGAAAGATGTTGGTGATTATTACAACAGTCAACATAGAGCAAGGCTGAAAGACTAAGTTTATTATTGATCAAAGTGAAGCTTTCAACCAATAAATCCACTAGATATAAGGTAGGCACGTACTTACAGTAGAGTTGGGAGCTGTGAGTCTAGTGATTTACTGTTTAACCAGAGCCCCACACGTCACCTTTCGAGGGGGGGGGGAAGAGGGAGGGGAAGGGATAGCGGGAGCTAGACTGACCCTACCTTAACAAGCAGCCGGCAGTCAAACTATCACTTTCAGGGAGGGGGAGGAAAAGGTGGGAAGAAAGGGGAGCTTGACTTACCCTACCTTAACTAGTAGCGGTAGACAAACTATCAATTTAGGGGTGGGGGGAGAAAAGGGGGGAATATCGGGAGCTAGACTGACCCTACCTTAACGAGTAGCCGGCAATGAAACTATTGTTAAGATATTATATATATATTATATATATATATATATATATAATATATATTATATATATATATATATATATAATATAATATATATATATATATATATTCCCTCTCTACTCTATCTATTGAACTTTTCCTCAGTGAAGCTGCCGTTGTTTTGTTTATTGTATTCGAAACAGCGATCAGTGCTGATTCGAGGCATTGCATCTGCGGAAATTAGTTTCTTTGATCACTAATTGGGCGTCTCTGAATTTCATGAGATGATTGGTGGAATTTCGGTGTTGTACACAGGCGTTGTTCAAGTTATCGTTCCTACATGCGTTAATGTGTTCATTGAGGCGGGTTGTCGAGGTTTCTGGCTGTTTCACCTACGTAATCTTGTCACAGCTCCACAGGGTATAGTGTAAACTCCTGCATTGACTGGTTCATGGTGCTTGGATTTTGCCCGGGTTAGATCCTTTTTTGAAGTGCTAAAAGGGCGATGGCGACTCTGGCGTTTGTTGGGGAAAATTACTTTGAGACGTTCGTGAAACCGGGCTGTTTAGAAAAATTTTTTTTTTTTTATTTTATTTAAAAAAAAGGAACATTACAAAATATAAATTTATAAAACTCATTTAAGGCTATAAATTAACCCCAATCCTACCTACAGCTAACATTAACCACACTTAAATTTTCCCGTGTGGGTACACCCCCCCCCCCTGCCCCCTTCAACCCTATCATTTTAACCCAAACCTGTTGGAGTTTTTCTTTTTTTAAATTTTTTATTAAAAACCCTTTAAAAAATTTTAAAAAGGATGCATAATTAAAGTACGAAATAAAAAACTTTTTTGTGCTACTTGTACCAGGTTTTCCCCGGCTGGAAAAAAAAGTTTTATAAAAATTTTATTATAGCAAAAAATACACGCAAAGACAAATCACAAAATTTTAAGTATTCTTGTTGCCCCCAAGCCTTTTGTCCCCATGGGCAAACCACACCAAAATAAAAACTTTCTATTTTAAAAATTTAAAAAATTAAATTTCCCGGGACTTGTTCTATTACAAAAAAAACCAACAAAAAAAATTTGTACAACACCCAAAATTTTTTAAACTAAATTTTGAAATTTTCACACATGACAAAAAAACCAAACCACCTTTAACACACAATTAGAAATAAACATTCATGTCATTTAAAAGAAAAAAAAGCCCTTTAAACCCAAAGCTACCTTTTTAAAAAATAAAAAACAAGACAAAATTTTAAAAACCCCGCTATGCGGGTCCCACAGAAATTGGGTTTAATTTTTTGTTACATTTTTTCCCAAAACCAATATGAATTCAAAAGGAAAACGTTTTATTCCTTATGCACAATAACAATAGAGAAACAGTTTTTTTACTATTTTTTAAATATTTTAAACCCTCAAATAAAAAATTTCTGATCCCAAAAAAAACAGAAAAAATACATGTAAATACAAAAATAAAAAAAACCCAAAAAAATTTTTTTATAATAAAATGGGCTTTTAAAGGGGTTTAAAAAACCAAACCCCTATACAAAATTTAAACCCTTCCCCACATTTGTTTATCAACCGAAAATTTTGTCCACAAAAATTATTTGGTAAAAAACCCCAAAAAAAAAATTGGCATAGAAAAAAACCCTTTTACACACATTTAAAATTTTTTTTAACATAAAAACCTTACAGCCCAATAAAAGTTAAAAAGGGACAAGAGGAGTAAAAAAAGGGAAAAGGGCTGTGTTAATTTGCCAGCCCCAAAAAAACGGGCCGCATCTAATTTTTTTTTTTTTTTTTTTTTTTTTTTTTTTGAAACAACTTGCCAAAAAAATTATTTTAAAAACGAGACCAAAAGGGGGGGGTTTCCCGGGGCTTAAAGGGAAAAATTTTAAAAAACCCATTTGAAAAAAACCTTCAGGCTTAGATTGAAACCCGGGAAAAACCACATTTATATCTCACTTTTTGACAAACATTCTCGTAAACATGGGTACCATCCATACCGAATTTTCCGACCTTCCTTTACACACTACATAAGTCCAGGAAAAACCCCAAAAAAACCCCCCCCCCCTTTAACCCCCCATAAGGAGCCACTCCTTTGTCCTTTTCCCGGGGGACCCCGAAAAAGGGGGGAACTAAAGTGAGGTTCCTAAAACCCTTTTCCGAGAATTTTTTTAAAAGGGAACCCCCCAAAAAACCCAAGAAAAATTCCTACCTTTTTCCTAAAAGAATCAAAGCCGCCAACATTTTTTACCCTTTATCACCCCTTTAAATTCCCCCCTTCCCCAGGGGAAAATGCCCAGTTAAACCCACTATTTTTAATTATAGCCTTCCAACATCCCTAGGCCTCCCTTACATTAGTAGTAAACCCCTTTAAAAAAAGGAAAAAGGGACCCCCCCCAAAAGTTGAAAACCCCCCCCCACCCCATGATCTCACCCCCCCAAGGAGGTCAAAAAAAGGGACCACATAAAAACGCCGTTTCAACATCGCCAAAAACCCTGAAAAAAAGGCCTTTTCCCCACAAACCCCATAAAACGTAAAAACCTCCTTGGAAGCCAGAACCCCCCCATAAATTAAAACATACACTAATTCTCTTACTTACCCGGTTTTCCAAATTTTCCCAAAAAATTTTCCCCAAATAACCCCCAAATCTACGTTGGATACACGCTCCCCCTTGCATAATTCCCTGCCTTTTCACTACCCTCCCAAAACCTTTTCACTTTGATTTTTTCCCACCTGTTGAATGTCAATAAAAATCTAAACTTTTTCTTCAAAAACCCTAAATTTCCCCTTCCCCACCCCCACCTTTTGGGGGCCCCTCCTCCATAACTCTTCCTACTTTAGTCCCCCCAAACCCCTTTCCCCTCATATACCTCCACTTGTATTTTCAGCCATTCCCTTCATTTCCTAAGACAACAAACCTTTAAACCCCCCTTCGCATCCGTAAAATACCTTTCCCTTTCTTTTAAACCCTGCCCTCCCAAATCCCCACCAAACTTTTAGAAAATACTCTGCATTTCTACAATTCTCGTGCCCCTAAGGGAAAAAACCCCTGCCCCCCCTCTTTTTCTATTGGGCAAGTGAATTTACCCCCAATACCCTCTGGGTGTAAAGGGTAAGTCCCCCCGCCTTAAAACCCCTTGTTACTTAAAACCTTTCCCCTGAAGACTCCCAAAATTTTCCCCTTTTGCATTTCCCCCGCCCCCTTTCCCTCATATACCATATCCCACATACCCTGTTTTCCCAACCCCCTGTCCATTTCCCAACCCCCCCAGGCCCCCCCCCCCTCCCAAATTTCCGACCCCCTTTGTAACCCTTTATTTCACCCTATTAAATTTCATTCCGGGGATTCATACCAAACATCCCGAATTTACTCTACCAACCCCCCTTTAAATCCCCTTTTCCCTTTGCAAAAAAAGTAGATCCTCCACATACCCCAAAGATGCCCCCCTTTTCACCCCCTTCCCTCTCCTGTTTGTCCATCCCCCCCCCAACCCCGATAAAAAAAAGGTTTTGCACACAAAGCAAAAGAAACAGCTGTGACATCGGGGCAGCCTGCCTCAAACCTCTTCCCTCGGTTTCAATTCCACCAACCTCCCCTTGACCCGTTCCCTTACCTCTGCCCCAGCATTTTCAGGGTTTTCCAAACCCCCTCACTGCCCCCCCCGAAAAACCCCAACCCCTTAAACAAACCCCCAAGAAAAACTCTGTCCCCACAATTTATTGCATTACCCAATCTAAAAACCCAGTATTCCCCCCCCCGTTCATTCTCTAAAAAAAATTCCCAATCACCCCTGTCCCCTCCCCCCATCCCTTTTTCCCGGAATTCCCAACTGCCCCCCATGTTAAAACCCAAACCAAACTTTTTCCCCATTTTTGTTGCCCAAAAAATTAGCCAAAAACGTGTAATCCCAGCACTTTTAAAGTAATGCACGGTAAAAACCCTTTAAAACTCGGATTTTCCCTTTTTTTTGGGACTTTAAAACCCCTTTACACCCCTTTTTTTGGGGATTTCCCCCTCCCCCCACTACTTAACTTTCAATTAAAAAACCCCCCCCAGAAAAAGTGTACACTCCCCTAATGCACCTTTAAAAAAAAAAAAATTTTGTTTGGTATTTCCATTATGCCTGGGGGGTTTTTCCCGGCAATCCAAAAACTGCCTTTCCCCACCTCCTCTACACTAATACTACCCTTTGATTCGTCAATGTCCTGCTCACTTAATACCCTTTAAAACCCCTTTATCCCCAAAAACCCTCCCTCCCACTCCCCCCCCAACCCCCTCCCCCTTTTCCCTAAACCAAAAAACTGCATAAAAAACCCAAAATTTTCCCTTTGGGGATAGGCCTTGACCCCTCAAAACCCGGCCCCCCCCCGTTTCCTGCCCCCAATATACGCCAAGGGGGTTTTTGCCTGGGCCCTTCCCTTTAAAACCCCTTAATACAAAAAACCCCATGGCTTATCCCCCCTTTTAAAAAATCCTCCCAAACCCCGCCCTAAATCGTTCCTCAAAATTTTTTATTGTGAATTTTGGGCCAAACCCATTTTTGCAAACGTTCCATGTCTCACTAGCCCCCCGTTCCTCTGAATAAAAGTCATTTAACTGACCCCCAAAAATAATTTTGAGACCATAGTCCCCCCTCGCCCTTTCCCTTTCCCCGTACTTTAAAAAAATTTTGCGATTTTAAAATTTAGCCCTCATTTCCCCCCCAAACCAAGGGAAATCCATTTTCCCTTTTCCTAGTTCCAAAAAAATTTTCCCAATCTTCAAAAACCCCGTAGGGTTTCCCCGTCCCCAAGTTAGCCCCACATTTAATTTCCCCGTATCCTGCATAAGCTTCACTATGCCATCTACCCTCAAATTGCTATAAAAAGGGACGATGGGTCAGAAAAAAACCCCATCGATAGTCCCCCCCTCTCCAAAACCCATGCCCTGCCCCAACTTTTAAAACCCATCTAAACCCTGCCCCCCTTCCCCACGAAAAAAGTGTGCTTTCCCCTCCATATCCCCTACTTTCCCCCCACATCTACCCCTTCCCAAAATCTCGCAAAAACCCTCCCCCCAGAAACCCCCCAAAAAACAAACCCCCCCCCCTCGGGAAACCCCTCACCATTCCTAAAGACACAATTCCCAAACCCCCCCAATTCCCCCCCAAAGCAGGTAAAAAAATTTAAGTGATATACGAACCTCGCGACAAAAACACCTTCACTCTAGCGTTTTTAGTTGTGGCATGTACACACCTTTCAAAAATAACCCCCTGGCTCCCAAAACCATCCCCCTGGCAACCTCCCACCCCCCCCCCCTCCAAAACCCCGGTACGCAAAGGACTTGTTCCTTTTCCGCCCCAGGGCCCCACCTCCTTTTAACCCCCCAAAAAATCACATGGTAAACAAAATATAACCTTTCAAACCAAAAAACTCCATCCTAACTATGGTTATGTTCCTGGGAAAAAAAAAGAAAATCAATATATAAACTCCTCAAAACCCACTCTAAAACCCTACCCCCTTGGGCCTTTGGTTTTAAGGGCCCTTTACATTGGGAAAATTTTAAAAACCTTTAATTTTACAAGAATGGCGGCCCTTTCCCCCGTGCCCCAGGGTTACTTGGTCCCCTTTATAGGTCTCGGTTTTCTCTATTTAATCCCTGTTCTGCCCTCCAACCCCTCCCTGTCCCACCGACTAGCTTCCCATTGCCCCCCCCTCCTCCCGGGCTTGGGCCTTTTCTACCAAGCTGCCCACAATTTTTTCCCAGGCCTCTGCGTGGTGTGAGGACTTCGTCCATGTCTATGCCCCGCTAAACTCTTGGGGAGCTCCCTTACACACATTTCTTTGCAACCCCCATCTTCTTGTTGGACCCTTTCCCCCACCCCATTTTCTTCCCTTTTGAACCTCCTCAAAACTTCCTTACCCTGGGTTCTGTCATCCATACCTTGTCATCAAAAAAAACCTACATCACTTTCCACACCCATGCTCCCACCTTCCAAAAAATCCTTCAGTACAGCCCCCAAAATCCCGTTTCCCGAGTGACTCTGTAGTATCTTTTCGGGGGGGGTTTTTTTAGCCCCATATTCCCCCCCCCCCGTTTCCACTGGTAGTGTAAACACAAAGTCTCCCAAAAACCCCCTCCTTCTCTGTCGACCTCCCCACTTCATTTGGCCTGTACCCCGGCGGTTCCCCTTACCCCTTTAACGGGCCGCAACTTCTAATTTGGGGTATTTCCCCAGAAGTTTTTCCTGGCACCTAGGGCCCTGGGGGTCCCGGGGGCATTGTTTCACCATGTGTTATTTAAAAGGGCAAAATAAACGGAACCCTTTTCCTTGCCCCCCAAGTGTACAAAAAAACCCGTGTTCTATGTTATGCAATGTAAATTTTGATGGTTTCGGCCCCCCTAGGGTTTTTTTTCGTGTAAAAGGTTTCCCTTCCCGGGTCCCCATAAGGCCCGTCCCCCCACATTCCCATGCTCGTCGAGTGTAAAGTCCCCTAACCCCTGAACAATCTTGTAGGCCCGTTTGTGTTGCCTCAAAAGGTACATTCCTTACCTTACCCAAAGTAAAATACTTAGGGCCTTTGCAAGCTACTTCCCTGCCGAATTGATATCATCCGCCTTTCTTGAATTCGTCGGCGATGGTAGAGTAGAATTTAGCCCCATGAAATTCCCCAAGGGCCTTGACATACCCTTCGTGGCCCCACCATACCTCTTATTGGGGATGCCTAAAAAGTTTCCCCGATAAGGTTTGGCCCGGAGAACGTTAAACGTTTGGGGTTTTTTAAAGGGTCTCTTAACCCGCTCCAAACAGACAGTATTTTTTGCGCCGGGACAGTCGGTCGCCACTTTGGGGCTTGCTATGTTTTCCTCACCCGGTGGCGTGAAGAAACCCGTAAAACGTCCTCTCTCCCCGCAGGTCGAGAGACGAATGTTGGGAAAAATTATAATTGCTGGGGAAATGGTGTTTATGGTGGGAATTTATGATTGAAGAGTTTTTCTTGCAGTTTTGATGAAAAAAAAAAAGGGAAAATTTTAAATCGTGGGAAGTTTGGTGAAAGTATGTACCTCCCCGGGCAAAAAACTTTAGGACTACAAAAATTTGGGATGCTCTTAGGAAAAAACCCCATGATGAATCCTCTTTTTGGGTTTTGGGACTTGAAATGGAAAAAGAAGTGTGTGAGATATTTTTATTGGGGGTTTTTGATAAAATTGAAAATTTTTAGGGGTTTTTACTTTGTGGGAAAGAGGACATCGAGGGAAAAAGGGAGCTTGTATTGGACTTTTTCTTCTAGTGGGAAATGGATCGCGGTTCAAATGCGGTTTTGGGCCCTTTCCTGAAGTTTCCCCTACATCAAAACGTTTTGGAGGGTTTTTAAAGGGACATCGGTTTTTTTACGTTAAAAGTAACAAAATGACGCTTGAAGGGAAAGATGTTGGCGAAAATGTTCGGATTAGGTGTTCCATGTATAAGTTGGCTAGGACGGCACTTTGGGGGGCCCCCTTCCCTGCCCTAGGTTTGTTTTTTAGAGCCTTTTTATTTAAAAAAAAACTGTTGAAATTAAAAACAGAGTTCAATTAAGTTTAAAAAAAATCTCCCGGGGGGTAGAGGAAGATTAAGGGCCTGATTGACTTTACGTCGTAGAACTCGATGGCTTTTTTTGGGAAAGGGACTTTTTTGGGAAAAGGGAATTCCCCCATCCAAAATGCTTAGTTTCTTGTTACGGATGGAAAAAGGGTTTCGGAAAGCGGTTTTTTAAGGTCACTGAGTGTTAAAAATGAGCCCGGGGTGATGGTCCCCAGAAGGCAGGGGAAAATTTTGGCAAGAAAATCCGGTGTTTGTGTGGAGCATGCCCATTCCTGACGGTGATTGGTCCGGGGTGGAATATTGTGTTTATGGGTTTCGTGCTCACAAACTATCGAAAAAGACACAACTTCCTACAAAATTGCCCGGGAGAGAAGGGGGATCCCTAAGTCTACTCCCGAAAAAAATCCCAACCCCCAAGGGCCCCCCTTTTCTCCCGTACCCCAAACGTACTTAAAAAAATGTGCCCCGGGGAATTTCTAAAACGCTAAAGGGAAAACCCTTTTAAAAAGGGAAGGGTTTTGAGGGCCAAACTTTAGAAATTTACCCCAAACCCCACTGCCCCAGCATATTCTCACACGTCACCCCAGCTACCCCCCAAAAAGAAGATAAACTCAATCGCAAACTTTTAGTACCTCTTTTCACTAACAGTCGATGGAAGGAAATTTGGGGCGTGAATCCCTGATAAAGGGAAATTATTTGTCCGGGACTTTAAACCCATACGAAAAACAAGCACTGAAATTGGGACTCAAATTTACCAACCCAAAATACGCAAAACCAAAATATCAAAAATCAATTAGTTCCTGGGGAAAATAGACACAGTTTACAGCAATTCCAGAAGGGGTTTTAAAACAGGGCCTTCCCTGCAGTTTTGTGATCTTTTTTTTCTTTTCTTCCCGGGGCATTTCATCACTTTCCCCTTTAAAAAAACCTCGCAAACGCCCCAAATTATCGTCACCCCCGCCCAAAAGGGAGGGGGGTCGTAAACCCCAACCCCCCGTGCCCAAAAACCCCTAAAATGATGGACCTTTTGAATGATCAATTACATACGAAACCATCAGCACTCAACAGTGGGAGACGCTCACCAAAGATTTTCTATACAAACCAGACAAATACTAAAAAGCACTAGAGAAGGAAAGAAACTTCTGTACTTGTTCCCAAGCAACCCCAAAAACCAGCACACATGTATGGTTTACCCAAGACCCATAACACAATATTCCACTCAGACCAATCACGTCAGGAATAGGCAGTGCTCCACACAAACTAGCCGGGATCTTGCCAAACATCTTTCCTGCCTTCTGGGGACCATCAGCCCCGCTCATCTTAAAACACTCAGGTGACCTTTTTCAACCACATCCGTAACCTCTCCATCCGTAACAAGAAACTAAGCAGTTTGGATGTGACTTCCCTCTTCACAAAAGTACCTACCATAAAAGCCATCGAGGTTCTACGACGTAAAATCAATCAGGACCCTTTTTCTTCCTCTTTCTCCGGAGATTTTGTTGACTTAATTGAACTCTGTGTTAATTTCAACTGTTTTTCTTTCAATAACAAGCTTTACAAACAAACCTACGGCATGGGGGAAAGGGGTCCCCCATAAGTGCCGTCCTAGCCAACTTATACATGGAACACCTAGAGTCCGAACACTTCGCCCAAAATCATCCCCTTTAAGCGTCACTTGGTTACGTTACGTGGACGATGTCCTCGTAATAACTCCAAAAACGTTTTGATGTACGGGATCTTCAGGCAAGGCTCAACGCAGTTGAACCGGCGATCCAGTTTACACTAGAAAAAGAGTCCCAATGACAAGCTACCTTTCCTCGATGTCTCATTCACAAAGTAGACAACAACCCAAGATTTCAAGTTTATCGAAAACCCCCACCAATAAAATGATCTCACACACTTCTATTCCAGTCAAGATAAACCCAAGACCAAAAAAGGCATCATCATCGGGTTTTTCCCAAGAGCATACCGATTTGTAGTCCTGAGTTTCTTGACGAGGGGGTGTACAACATTCACCAAACATTCACTGAGTTACATTTTCCTTCTTTTTTCTCAAAGACTGCAGAAAAGAGCTCTTCAGATCATAAATTCTCCACGCATCAAACCACCCCCAGCAAGTTATAATTCTTCCAACAGCGGGTTGCACTGAACGTCTCAAAAGTACTTCCACAAGCTAACACCAGAGTCGCCATCGTTCTAGCACTTCAAAAAAAGGATTAACCAGGAAAAAATTTCCAAGCACCACGAACCAGTCAATGCAGGAGTTTAAAACTATACCCTGTGGAGGCTGGGGACAAGATTTCGTAGGTGAAACAGCCAAAAACCCTCGACACCCGCCTCAATGAACACATTTACGCATGTACGGTGTACAACACCAAAATTTCCCCACCAATCATCTCATGAAATTCAGAGACGCCCAATTAGTGATCAAAGAAAACTAATTTCCGTAGAGCAAGTGCCTTGGAATCAGCACTCATCGCTGTTTCAAATTTACAATTAACAAAACAACGGCAGCTTTCACCATCTCCGAAGTCTTAGCAAGAATCCCCCTGAAAACGTAAACCTGCCTCACATAGTCTCTCCTGTTATACTACACAAAGCACAGAGAGTGAACACTGAAACAAGCTGCCTCATTCCAGTCAATATTTGTCCAACCTATTTTTATGTTACCCAAGTAATAGCTTTTATATCCTTTTACTCATGTACGAATTAATTGCTCTTTCCATATTGTATTACTTTTGTCACTACCACTTTCTACTACTATTTCTACTACTACTACTATACTAAATACCACTAGTAAACATCGAAATGGTAACCTCACTAGTATTACACCTCACTCTGAGCCTTTATATACACTCTGTGTCCATGTATTGTTTGTAATGGCTTGATAAAGCTCCTGGAGAGCGAAACGTTGCCACAATAAATGTCACATTAGTTGCACTTGTGTCCTTTTACTATACATCATTGATATATATTATAAACAACAACGGGCCAAGACTGATCCTGTGGGAACGCCACTTGTTACTGATCCCACTCGGATTTAACCCCATTTATGGACACTCTCTGCTTCTGTCTGTGAGCCATGATTCGATCCACGAGAGCACCCTTTCCCCAATGCCATGAGCTGCTACTTTCTTCAACAGTCTTTGGTGCGGAAATCTCATCAAATGCCTTACTAAAATCTAAGTAAATAATATCAAATTCTTTATCGTGGTCAACAGCCTCAAAAGCTTTACTGAAGAAAGTTAATAAATTAGTTAGACAAGACCGGCCTCTTGTGAATCCATGCTGAGTATCATTAATCAAGCTATGCTTATCGAGATGGCTTCTTATAATTTAAGCTATAATTGACTCTAGTAATTTGCCTACAATTGAGGTCAGGCTTATTGGGCGGTAATTTGACGGTAACGACTTGTCCCCTGTTTTAAAAATAGGAATTACATTAGCCATCTTCCACATGTCAGACACTACACCTGTTTGAAGAGATAAGTTAAAAATATTAGTTAATGGTTCACAGACTTCCATTTTGCATTCCTTTAGAACCCTTGAAAAAACCTCATCAGGACCCGCTGACTTATTTTGCTTCAGTCGGTCTATCTGCTTCACAACCATTTCACTAGTGACTCTGATGTTACATAATTTATCTTCTTCTGGCCCACTATAGTAAGATGCCCATAGTTATTTTTAAGGGGACCTATCTTATCTCTGACTTTTGTTCTATATACCTGGAAAAAACTTTTTGGGTTAGTTTTAGAATCCCTAGCAACTTTAATTTCATAGTCCCTTTTAGCTTTTCTTATCCCCTTTTTAATGTCCCTCTAAATGTCAATATACTGATTAATAAGATGACCCTCGCCTCTTTTGATACGCCTATAAATTCCTTTCTTATGCCCTAGTAGATATTTCAGCCTATTATTCATCCATTTTGGGTCATTTCTATTTGATCTAATTTCTTTATAAGGGATAAACGTTCTTTGAGCAGCATGTATTGTGTTCGAGAAAACTGTTCATATTGATAGCTCTCTTCGTTACCCCAGTCAAAAGATGATAAGTGTTCTCTAAGCCATCGTAATTGCTAAGCGAAAATCTGGGACTGTTACTGAGTTATCCTATATCATACTTCCATTGAATTTAAATGTAATTGATTTGTGGTCGTTAGCACCAGTTCCTCTGAAACTTCTAATTTTTTTTTATATTTTATTTAAAAAATCAGGTCAAAAATATATGGGTACATTATCTATATGTAACAAGATATAGGCAGTGAACAATAATCAAAATGTGACTACACAGTACTGAAGAAGCACATATATAATGACAGAAACTGACTGCTGCACTCAATCAAACACCGCTTGTACGTACTGTGCTTCACACGAAGAGATGGTCATTATATATATATATATATAAAAAAAAAAAAAAAAAAAAAACCCTACCCAGTTAAAGCTTGCACTCCCCCCCCCATGAAAACGTGCCACATTCACTTAGATACACAGTGACAAATCTCTTATACATATACATTTGTAAAAGCATTAAAAACTTCAATGACAATATATATAAACACAATCCAGCCAGCTAAACGGCTGACACTATAATACAAGGAATGTCTGAACCTGATGGCTCACATCCACCATAGAACACAATCCACCCTACCCTCATATACCTATGGTAATAAT
Organism: Cherax quadricarinatus; assembly: GCF_026875155.1. Lineage (NCBI taxonomy): Eukaryota > Metazoa > Arthropoda > Malacostraca > Decapoda > Parastacidae > Cherax > Cherax quadricarinatus. The sequence goes on along the minus strand of NC_069464.1, from coordinate 31,269,454 downwards.
TAATATCGTGCACGGTGGTGGGTTTAAGACACTACCGATGACACTTCACCCCTCCCCCACATGCCTAGTAACTGTCTGCCGTCACCACTCATAACCACCAACAGTCCTTGATAGTAATTAGCGTCTTATAATATATCACCCTAAAAACACGCTACACACATAAACCTACCACAATAATAAATAAATTTACACATTGTTCCCTCCTGCAGACAGATTATTTACACTGCCGGAGATAATCTATATATCACATCCTACAGAGAATGGACAACATTAGACATCTAAAATATGACATGTGTATCACATGACTGCTATTGCAGAGATTACTTACACTCCTACCCCCCCCAATGAAAAACTGACAGTTTCACCTGGCTATACACAAGATCAAAAATCATTCACTTGAACATATATAATGAAATGTGAAAAAAACATCTGTAACAATATATAAGCAAAAACACCCAGGCAAGATCTTACATTATATACAATACCAGAACGTTCCACTAGTTAAAAAACAGGTATGAAACCTCATTATTATGACAAGTTACATTGCTCATATATAGGTATGACATGTATAATTACAGGTTAAAATATTCTTATATACTAACATGCTTATGTACATCCTTACAAACATGAAGGAATCCTTAGATAAATTATAATCATCGGTGTTCACAATAACACCAAGACATTACATTGAATATCACATTGAATATCACTCAACATCCTTTCCTCACACAATTCACACAACACTCACACAATCGTCCTCTGCAACACTTCCCCCCCCCTGGGAAGGCCAGCCCGTTCATGCCCCTGACCGCTTATAAAGACCATAAATCCCTCAAAAGAAAGTCCCTGTAGCCTCCGAGAAAATCCCTCTCCACCTCCTACCATATATTTCCCTGTTGCGACATTTTGTTCTATAAAAGGATGCTGCTATGGCCATCCTACGTTCCTCGCCCTTTGTCTCTCATTGCCCATGATATATACACAAAATCAACCATTAGTAAGCCATGCCCTTTGAACCTTTACCCCAACCCCACCTACATCTAAACTGAGCGCTCTCAAAACCGACAACCTTTCCCCCCACATACCGGATTACTTTCTCTAACCATTCCCGCACAATCCTAGGCTTTCACAAAAATTAAACTACATGAAAGGCTGATTCATCTACCCCACAAACCTGACACTCCCCACCTCCCTTATTCGCCTATTTCGTAAAACAACCCAGATGGCATATTCCGTGAGAAACCTCACGCGTGGCCGGATGCGTAACCCTTTTAATCGACCCCAAATGTCTTCCCATGCGTACATCGGGTACACTCCTTCATTGCCACTACCACCCTAGGCCATATCTTCCTCTCCATGGACCCTACCGCATGTTTCTCGGCTCTCTGACCATCATCAATAGACGCAACAACTCACCATCTCTCAATCTTGTCCTTCCACCATCTCGAAGATCTCCTGCAGCATCCCCAACCCTCCACTCCCTTCCCCCCGACCCCTTAGCAACCATGTTTCACATATACACACTTCGACCTTCTTTCCAAATGAATTAACCCCAGCCCTCCCAAGGCCACCGGAAGTGTTACCACCTCCCTTTTCAACCAATCGCATCCCAAACCCCAGATAAAACGGAAAACTCTGCTCAACAATCTCCGGACATCCCATACACCAAAGGGTACAAAGCTGCCACATGCCATATTTTACTGTACAAAAGCACATTGACCACAATGACCCTCTGGTGTAGCGTAAGATGTGTCGGCTCAATCCTGACAATCTTCCCAATACCCTATCTACCACACCCTTTGAATTATTCTCCCTCGCCATCTGAGCATTACCCATATACCAACTCCACAAATTTTCACCAGTCCACGACACTCCACCTCACCCCGCACCCCCGCCCTCCTGCCTATCCCATTCACCCAATCTCATGAGCTTTGTATTTATGCACATTCACTGCATACCTGTTGCCATCCAAAAACATCTATAACTCTCTCCAGACCCCCCAATCCCTCCCTCCCATCACTAGGACAGTTGTGTCATCAACGTAACCTATGATACCGTGACTCCCACCTCGTATGTCCTCCCTTACCCCTCCTGTATGCACCTTTCCATGCCCTATAAACGGATTCTGTAAACATGCAAATAATATTTGTGACAACGGGCAACCTTGCCTCAATCCCCTGCCCATTTTCACATGCAACCCCACCCTCCCATTAATCTGTACACACATCCCAGCTCCCGATATAAAGTATGTGCCCAATTCACAATGTCCTCCCGAACCCTGCCGCTCCATGATTGTCCACAGAGCTCCCTCTCGACACTGTCATATGCCGTTCTCCAATCCAACGCAATACCCCTCGTTCCCCCTCTTGCGGACCCTCAATAAACTTCTAATAACCCCATGCCCTCATACATTGATCTCCCGGAATCCCATATTGACCCTCACTATTACCTTTCCAATGACCTTTTATATACGATTTCCCAAAATTTTTGCAAAAAGTTTGTGGTCTGCACACATGAGTGATATCATCGGTAATCTCTCACTGTGCACTGACTTTCACCCTTGGCACCAAAACTACTAGCGCTGTCGCCTGCTAAGGTCCAATGCACCCCTCTCTTTTATGATATTAAATAATTGCACCAAAAAATCTTTTAATACTCCCCAATGCTGTATGTAAAACTCCGCAGGCAGCCCATCTATCCCCGGTGCCTTACCCTGCTCATACTCATTAAAGCCGTCCACACCTCTTCCTCCACAATAGGCCCCTGTGAACTGTTCCCTGTCGTCCCATGTCCAGCACACTCCGCACCCATCCCCTGTCTCTCTTAAGCCCCCTCTCTCACACCCACACTCCTCATTATGTGCACTAAGCCAAGCATACTCATATGTGCACTAAGCCAACATACCCTCCCATCCCCTCCGTCGTCACCAAATCTTGTCCATCCCTATACCCTCGATGTCCTCAAGAACTCTCAAACCCACCATTTCCATTGCAACGCCGGTGCCCCTGCCCTCGCAGGACACACGCCGATGGTCTTATCACCCCACATGACCTCCTCCAACCCCCTAAAACCTTGCCGCATCAAAACCTCTCATTTTGCACTTCCATTAGGCATTCCTTCACTCCTCTATGTCAGCCACTGGGGCTCCCATCCCCCCCTTCCTCTCTCATAATACTCCCTTAACTGCCCTCAAGATACCTAATAAGCCCATAAGCCAACTGATTCTGTGCCTTCCCTGTCCGACATAGAACTCTCGAATCCTCGTCTTCGCCCGTCACATCCCACCATCTCAACACATCCCCATTGACTTCCCTCCCTTCCCATAAGCCTTTCCACCATTGTGCAAATAGGGACCCTCCCCTCAACATCTTGAAGCAACCGAACATTCAATTTCCAATAACTCTTATACCTGTTCGGCCGACCCTCCCATCCCAAATCACCAAAACACCTCTATGATCAGAAAAAAAGACATCCAAAACCCTTACACTCCGCACCACAGCTTTCCTTGTCACGTATATCCTGTCCAGCCGTGCAGCATACCCCTGCCTCACAAAGGTTGTCCTGCACCTCCCACGCCGCCCCCCTCTACATCCCAACCCACCCCGGTTAACAGGTCCCTCAGAAACGCCAGAACAATATCCTGCTCTCCTAGGTTCCACATCTTGCGGCGTATAACGCAATTCCAGTCCCCTCCCACCACAGCTAATGCTGGAAGCGACCTTAAGTGATACACCAACACTTCAGTACAAACTCATTCTTCAATCGGACTGTCCCCCTCCACCGGACCATAAACACACACAAAAGGGCATCTTATCTCTTCCCATGTCCCATCCATCTTATAACCCTCCCCTCACCCCCCTCTTCACAATGATTGTACAGTAAACGGGCTAGCCTCCCTCACCAAAATAGCCACTCCTCCTTTCAATCTCGTTGAGTGTGCCGCATGTACAGTATACCCTCAATCAACATACAACCTGGCTTGTGGTTGTGCTCTTGCACAAACACTACATCTACACCATACTAATGAGCATCTCATGAAACCATTCACACTTCCTAGAATTTTTCAGACATTAACATTTATAGAGAGACTCTTGAATTTGTCAATGGAGGTTTTCCTTTACGTATTGACCACCTTTATCCCCCTTCCCCTTTATACGCCCTTGATCTTCAATCACCATTCTGTGATCTGCTTTCACATGCCCCTTGCCCTGGACCCCCAGGTCCATGCTCAACCACTTCAGCCCAAACCTTTTTGCCCGAACGCTGTGCCGGAGTGAGCACATCCACATCGTCCACGTCCGAGGGCACTGCCGCTCTCTTCCTTGACACTCGAGCCTTTCTCCCCGCCTCCACCGGAAAGCCATCCCGTGCACTTCCGCCACCACCGTGCCAATTTGCAACCCAGCCTCAACCTGGGTCTTGACATGCCTCCCCCCTCTCCACCTGGAACCCAGCAGCATCCAGGGCACCCACAAGCCCCTCAACTGTGACCTCTCCTGGGGTCCCTAACAGGTCGTGGAGGACTGAATCAATGGTAGCCTCCACGGCCTGTCCTCACCCAGTGACACCATCTTTGGTCTCCGGTGCCTGCCGGCAGTGCATGTCTCTCTCGGAAGAGTTACACACTCTTCCTCCCTCAAGGCCTCCTCGACCTCCACACTCCAAGCCTTGTTCAAGGAAACCGACTCAGGTCGTGCCAAATTCAACGTCTCAATGTCCTCTGATGCCCCTTATGCTGCTCCTTCGCCTGTGTACCCTGTTGTTTAACACACTGTGCAGCAATGTGATCATAGGCACCGCATAATCGACAGGTACGTTGTTGCCCTGCGTAAGTCACCATTACTTGAGTCCTGAAGTCTTCTAGGAAAATATAGGAAGGAATATGATGCCTCAATGTCATTTTTAAGGAAAAAACTTCCTTCAGGCATCCCAGAATACGATCCTTCCTTCATTTCCCCAATGTCGCCATATGAACAGTCCCAAACTTCTCGAAGACGGCACGTAGGTCTGCCTCATTAGCCTCAAAGGGTACATTTCTGATCTTCACCCACGTATAATGACGGGACACATCATGTAGCCTTACCGTCACTGCAGGATTCACTGGTACACAAAGATCTTGGAACCTGGCGACTATATCCTCGGATACACTTGCATTGAGAAATTTAACAAAATTTCTATATGCTCCGTTCAAGGCTACACCATACAGCTCTTCGTTGGCAATGCCGTATGTGTCCCTGATGATGGCAGGTAATAAAACTTGAGCTGAGTGGGCATGCACAGCTCCACGCACCACTTCTATGCCGACAGTGTTTACCCTTCTTCTTGCCTGCTGCGCCATTTGAGAAAACCAAGTTGTACACCGGCTGACAGCAGAGGGCAGGCTCAGCTCACGTCCGCTCGTCCCAGAGGTTGAGCGACGAATGACGGGGTTGCTGCATTTGTCAAGTTAAGTTCCTCTCTGAGGAAATGCTGTGTTTGGGGTTCACAGCTCTCAACGTCCCCCTCAAATGCTGGAGATTAATTCCATTTTTTCCCTTTTATTATATGATAATATTTTGCTAAATAACTGTGAGTGTGGATCACATTTTCACACATTGTCTAGAGGTGCAACGGGGACTGATAGAACCGTTGTTCTGAAAAACGTATTTGAGCTGTATTCTGCATTGCCTTTCATCATACTAATAACGAGAGAGCACAGTATTACTGAGACCTGATGTTTTGTAGTTAATTATTCAACATTCACTTTTCTGAATCACTTAAGAACACTTAATTAACGACAAGTCCAGTTAGAAATAACAGATGTTCATAACTTTAACATGTTTTTATTATCACACTGGCCGATTCCACAAGGCAGGGTTGTCCGAAAAGGAAAACTTTCACCATCATTCACTCCATCACTGTCTTGCCAGAAGGGTGCTTTACACTACAGATTTTAAACTGCAACATTAACACCCCTCCTTCAGAGTGCAGGCACTGTACTTCCCATCTCCAGGACTCAAGTCCGGCCTGCCGGTTTCCCTGAACCCCTTCATAAATGTTACTTTGCTCACACTCCAACAGCACGTCAAGTATTAAAAACCATTTGTCTCCATTCACTCCTATCAAACACGCTCACGCACGCCTGCTGGAAGTCCAAGCCCCTCGCACACAAAACCTCTTTACCCCTCCCTCCAACCTTTCCTAGGCCGACCCCTACCCGCCTTCCTTCCACTACAGACTGATACACTTGAAGTCATTCTGTTTCGCTCCATTCTCTCTACATGTCCGAATCACCTCAAAACCTTCCTCAGCCCTCTGGACAACAGTTTTGGTAATCCCGCCCTCCTCCTAACTTCCAAACTACGAATTCTCTGCATTATATTCACACCACACATTGCCCTCAGACATGACATCTCCACTGCCTCCAGCCTTCTCCTCGCTGCAACATTCGTCACCATGCTTCACACCCATATAAGAGCGTTGGTAAAACTATACTCTCATACATTCCCCTTTTGCCTCCAGGGACAAAGTTCTTTGTCTCCACAGACTCCTGAGTGCGCGCTCACCCTTTTCCCTCATCAATTCTATGATTCACCTCATCTTTCATAGACCCATCCGCTGACACGTCCACTCCCAAATATCTGAATACATACACCTCCTCCATACTACTCTCCCTCCAATCTGATATTCAATCTTTCATCATCCTAATCTTTTTATCCTCATAACCTTACTCTTTCCTGCATTCACCTTTAATTTTCTTCTTTTGCACACCCTACCAAATTCATCCAACAACCTCTGCAACTTCTCTTCAGAATCTCCCAAGAGCCAGTGTCATCAGCAAAGGCAACTGTGACAACTCCCACTTTATGTTGATTCTTTTTCTTTTAACTCCACCTTTGCCCAAACC
>NC_069464.1:31239052-31262068 GCF_026875155.1 Cherax quadricarinatus | reverse complement strand
GGGGCGGCTTTGGGGAGACGATTTGCTGTCATTATCAGCTAAGTGTTCATTATATATAGTTATAATAAACACAGCAGTAAGGCCAAATTCTCAACACAAACCTAACAACATAACTAAATAAAAAATATAACAGTCAAATAATAATATCAAGTCATACATTTACGATTTAGCTATTATCGCAAATATAAGCAATATAAAATTAAATGAAAAGGTAATATACATTATATATATATAATAATCATTGTAACCCATTCAGGGGGTTTCAACAACAACCACCACCACCACCCACCAACGTCTCTACCACCACCTGAGACGTCACACCACCCACCCCCACCACCCCACCACCACCTGAGACTCACACCCACCACCAACAAACCACCACCACCAAACCCCCACCACCACCACCACCACCCCACCACCACCACCATCTCCACCACCACCCACCACCACCACCACCACCACCAGCACAACCACCACCACCACAATCAACTACCACCCACAACCAAACTCCACCACCACCACCACCCCCACCATCATCATCATCTCCAACACCACCTAACTCACACCACCAACCATCACATCTCCACCACCACCTGAGGCGTCACACACCACCACCACCACCCCTATCTCCACCCCACACCACCATCTCCACCACCCCCCCTGAACATTACACCCCCCACCACCATCACCACCACCATCAACCACACCCACCACCCACCATCCCCCCATCCACCTGAGACGTCCCCACCACCACCAAACCCCCATCCCCCACCACCACCAACCCCCAAACCCCCAAAACCCCCACCACCACCACCACTACCACCACCACCACCCTCACCAAACCACCACCAAACCACCACCACCATCGTCTCCACCACCAATCTGAGACGACACCAAACCCCACCACCACCACCACCAAACCCCCCACCACCACCACCACCACCACCATCAATCTCCACCACCACCTGAGCGTCCCCACCACCACCACCACCACCCAAACCACAAACTCCACCACCACCACCACCACCACCACCACCAAAACCCTCTCCACCACCCCCCTAGACATTACCCCCACCACCCACCAACACCACCACCACCACCACCACCACCATCTCCACCACCACCTGAGACGCATTCCACCACCACCACCACCAAACCCCCACCCGCCACCACCACCACCACCACCAAACCCTCAAACCCCCACCACCCCCCCACCACCACGAAACCATCGTCTCCATCACCATCTGAACGTCACAAAACCCACCCACCACCACCAACCACCACCACCACCACAACCACCACCAAACCCCCACCACCGTCACCCCCACCACCACCACCACCACCAAACCCCCCTCCATCGTCTCCACCACCACCTCCACATCTCCACCACCACCTGAGACGTCCACCACCACCACCACACCACCACCACTACCACCACCACCACCACCGCCCCCACCACCACCATCGTCTCCCCCACCACCTGAGACGTCACACTACCACCACCACCACCACCACCACCATCACCACCACCACCACCCACCACCACCACCACCACCATCTCCCCAAACCCCCATCACCACCACCACCACTACCACCACCACCACCACCATCCCCCACCACCACCACCACCCCCACCATCTCCACCACCACCCTTAACTCAAAACCACCACCACCACCCCACCACCCAAGACTCACCCACCTACCACCACCACCACCTGAGACGTCATACCCCCCCACCACCACCACTACAACCGGCACCACCACCACCACCACCACCACCACCACCACCACCACCCACCACCACCACCACCGTCAAACCCCCACCACCAAACCCCCACCACCCACCCCCCCCCCCAAAACCTCCATCTCTCCACCACCACCCGAGACGTTCACACCACCACCACACCACACCACCACCACCGTCACCACCACAACCACCACCACCACCACCATCGTCTCCACCCCCACCTGAGACGTCACACAAACCACCACCACCACCACCATCACACCACCACCACAACCACCACCACCACCACCATCCCCCACCACCACCACCACCACCACCACCACCACCACCGTCACCACCACTACCACCCACCACCTCCATCGTCCTCCACCACCACCTAACTCACAAACCCCCACCACCACCACTACCACCCACCACCACCGCACCACCACAACCCACCACCACCAACCACCATCGTCTCCACCACCACCTGAAACCACACTACAAACCCCACCACCACCACCATCACCACCACCACCACTACCACCAAAACCCCCACCACCATCTCCACCACCCACCACCACCACCACCACCCCCCACCCCCAACCACCACCACCACTATCCCACCACCACGACCACCACCACCACCACCACCCCCACCACCACCACCTCCACACCATCTCCACCACCACCTGAGACGTCACCACCACCACCACCACCACCAACAAACCCTCACCACCCACCCCCACCACCCCCACGACCACTACTATCACCACCACCACCACCACCACCCACCTGCGACGCAATACCACCACCACCACCTCCACCACCACCTGAGACGACACACGACGACCACCACCACCACCACAACCATCTCCCCTACCACCACCACCACCACCAACAATCAAACCACCACCCCACCACCACCACCACCACCACCACCATCCTCCACCACCACCCAGACGTCCCCACCACCACCACCCTCCACCACCACCACCACCACCACCTGAGACGTCAAACCACCACCACCCTCACCACCACCACCCCCATCTCCACCACCACCACCACCATCACCACCACCACCCACCACCATCTCCACCACCACTGAGGGCGTCACAACCACCACCACCACCCCCACCACCTGAGACGTCATAAACCCCCACCACCACCACCAACCACCATCACGACCTCCACCACCACCACCACCACCTGAGACATCAACACCACCACCACCACCCACCTGAGACGTATAACCACCACCACCATCACCACCACCCCATTACAACCCACCACCATCTCCACCCCCAACCCACCCCTACAACCCCCCAAACCAACCACCACCACCACCAAAACCACCAACCTTCACCACCACCACCACCCATCACCACCACCACCACCAAACCCCCACCACCACCACCACCAACCCCCACCACCACCACCACCACCACCACCACCACCTTCACCACCACCACCACCACCATCACCACCACCCCCAACACCCCCTGAGACTCACAACCACCACCACCCCCACCTGAGACGTCACAAACCCCCACCACCACCACCATCTTCACCCACCACCTGAGATGTCAAAAACCACCACCAACAACATCTTGAACACAATAAGTCTTAAATACAAGCTTCCGTTTATTAGCTGTACCGTTGTCTACCATTGTGTGTGGCACCTGTTGGAAGTTTACGGCAATCCTTTGGGCAACAATGACACTCACCCGCAGCTCCTGTTACCGTTGTGTATACATTGGTACACAACAGACCCTTTCTGTTTCAGTAGGCTTTCCCTTTTGCTTCTGTCGTTACCGTAGTTACCTATTTGTTCCATACTGTTACCTCATTACTTTTTATATTTATTTGTTAATTGTTTCTACCTGTCTGCCTACCTGTCTGTGCCTGTTTACTATCTCTTACCTGTCCTGCACCTGTCTCTTACCCCTTAGCCGTTAAACATCTCTTACCGTCTTTACCTGTCTGCCACTGACATAACACACAGGAAGGTAGACATAAATTAAGTGGCAGAATATAATATCACCTTCATCCCTTTCGTACAAGCCTGCCAGAGGGAAATCATTTAAACCCAAACTTCCGTTTCACCCTCAACGTACCAGGGTAATCAAGGGGGGGGGATTGAGGACATTCCAGCCTGTCTCAAGATTCTGGTCCCGACTTCTTCACCTTCTTTGAGGTATTGCTTCTTAAATTGAATTCCTCGTGTTCGTTCTTATTTTACGAATCACCTGAAATCTCAGTCTGGCCAGTGATATTACACTGATTTTAGGAAATTTGTGTGCTAATTCCAGTATGTCACCAGCCTGCTGATTGCTCTAGTTTAATAAATTTGTATCCCCATTGAAAAAAAAAAAAACATTGAAGATTGAAAGTATATTGATCAACAGGCTAACTTCAAATCACATTGAAAATAAATTTGGGGGGATTATGCGAAAGTCAAATCATGTAATAAATACTAGCATTTCATTATACATAATAATAGATGAAAATAGTAAGATCATCCAGATACCAGTAATTACTATGTATAAAAACGTTGTTTATAACGATTTTCTTCTATGTTGGTTATCAACACAGTTTTTGTTGAGTGAACAATTGGAAGATATACATATTGATTACCATTGTGCAATAAGACATATCTCAAGCTTCTAATGGAGCTCTCTATAAATCTCGATATTCAAGTTCCATTCGAAGAAGTCTAGAAGTCTATTTTTGTATACAAGTTCTTTATATTGGTTGAAGTAAGCAAGGAGTTTAACCTCTCTTGTCAGATAACCTGTTATTTTAACTTCTTGTTGTGGACAGTTCTTTTCTTTTAATCTGGATGCTAAAAGTTCAGATGCTTGTTTTGACAGACTGAGGTCACGTATCAGGTCATTGAGTTGTTCTCGGGAGAACTACTGGTGTTGAAATGCTTACTTCATATTCAATTCCTTTGCTATCACCTGTTACATCCTAAACCCCAAGTTCCTTCAATATGTAACAAGGGAAGGTCAGGTAGTGTTGTAAACACTGGTATGGTAACGTCTTCACTGTGTGGCACAGTGATTCTTCCTGACTCCAAATCAGAATATTCCCACTTGACTTTCTTATATCGATTCAGATCTTTCACATTCACCATACAGAAATTCAACCGTCGTGGTGGGTTTTCGTTTCTCTCCCCCACCATAGGTACACCCAAGGTTAAACTTTTCCTCTGCCTATTTTCCCACTGTGGTAAGCATTCTATACAGGTTTTACAAACCATATGAAGAGCCCAAAACTTGTCTTGTTCTCCAAGTGACACTCCAAAATACAAGACAAGCTTGTGTTACAAAATCTGTAATATTTTTTTTTATGTTTTTGCAAAGAGTATTCGCCAGAAATGTAGCAAAATGCATTGGGATTGTTTAAGCAGACTCTTCGTGAAGAATTCATGTTTATCTAGAAAAAATAAACTAAAGGTGACAATATTGTCAGGTGGTCGTTGTTGATACAATTCTTTCCTTAAACATTAAATAATTTAAAATAAAATTCTAATCTTCATTAAACCTATGTATATATACAAATTGTTAGTACATATACATTTACGCGCGTTGTGGCTAAGTTCCCCGTTAGCTGAGGGTGAGTTTGTAATATATCATAGACTAGAACCAATGTGAAAAACCTAATATCATTTCCCATTTCAGCAAAAACAAAATACCCATAATACCTTCAAATATCTTTCAGAACGAAATTTTTGTTGACAATAATAATAATAATAATAATAATAATAATAATGGAGCGAGAGAGTATGGAGGAGGTGAATGTATTCAGATATTTGGGAGTGGACGTGCAGCGGAGGGGTCATGAAAGATGAGGTGAATCATAAATTGATAGGAAAAGGGTGAGTGGTGCCTAAGGGTCTGTGGAGACAAAAACTTTGCCCCTTGGGGCAAAGGGGGGAATGATCAAGTATAGTTTTCCCAAACGCTCTATATGGGTGTGAAGCGGGGTATGAATGTTGCAGCGGGGAAAAGGGCGAGGCAGTGGGAGTCAGTCTAGAGCAAGGTGGTGTGAATAAAAATGCAGAGAATTCGTATTTTTGGAAGTTAGGAGGGGAGGTGCGGGATTACCAAAAAGTTTTCCGAGGCGGGGAAGGGTTGTTGAGGTGGTTGGGCATGGGGAGAGAGGAGCGAAACAGAATAACTTCAAGAGTGTATCAGTCGTATGGAAGGAAGGCGGGTGGGGGTCGGCCTGGGAAAAGGGTTTGGGGGGGGGGGAAAAGGAGGATTTGTGTGCGAGGGGTTGGGACTTCCCGGGCAGTGTGAGCGGTTTAACAAGATGAAGGGAGACAAAGGGGAATGTGAGCAAAAAAAATTTATAAAGGGGTTTTTTCGGGGAAAACCCGCGGGCCGGGACTTGATCCTGGAGGGGGAAGACAGTGCCTGCACTCTGAAGGGGGGGGTTTTAATGTTGCTTTTTAAAAAACTGTAGTGTAAAGCACCCTTCGGGCAAACAGTGTGGAGGAATGAGGGGTGAATTTTTCTTTTTCGGGCCACCCTGTTTTGGGGGAATCGGCCGGGGTATAATAAAATAAAATAAAAATAAAATTAATAATAATAAAATAATAATAATAATAATAAAAATAATAATAATAAAAATAATAAAATAATAATAATAATAAAATAATCTTATTTTAAACTATTAAATTGGCTTTGTTTATTTCTAACTCTTACCGGGCCACCCCTAATAGGAAACTGGTCAGGAACCGGTTTTTTCTTTCCCATCTATTATCAAACGGGGTGGCCAAAACTTTAAAAACGGGAAAATTGAGGGGGGGGGGGAAACCCCGATTTAAAGGGGAGGGGTGGAGGAAAAGGAGGAGGAATGAGGAGAACAAAAGTTGTGCAGGGTTTTGGTGCAGGGTTTTCTCCTTTGGTTTGGGTTTCAAGGGAAAATAGGACAGGGAGGGTGGACGGTAAGGAAGTAACAATAGAATAAAAAAAAGCAGGGTAGAATAGTACGGTGGGCAGGGATATTCTCTTCAGTTTGGATTTTCAAATTTAGTCTAATTAAAAAACAGCTGACCCTCCTGGTTATGGGGAAATATTAACCCCTCATTATCCTCCCCATTTAAAATACCTCATTTTAAACCTCCCTTTTCCCCCCCCTCCCCCCGCCCCCCCCCGCCCCCCCCCCCCCCCCCCCCCCCCCCCCCTTTTTTTCCCCCCCCCCAACCCCCCCCCCCCCCCCCCCCCCCCCCCAAAATTCAAACGCCTTTTAGATGGGAAGATTCAGGGCCTCAGTCTATCCTAATGGGGAAGATTTCCGATACAGGGGATCAACTTTGTAAACCCTTCTTTTTATTTTTACCACACATTTAACGTTCATTTGTATATGGAGACCAGAACTGCGCAGTATAATCAAAACGAGGCTTTACCAAGGAATATAAAAGTTGAAGTATAACTTGATATAAAGTCAAGACTTCAAAGACTTTATTGTGACATTTACCACTTTGTTTTGCCTTTAAATCTTTCTTATTCAATAATTAATATTCTGTAAGAAACATGTGAGAGAATTAGACTGTATAACAAGTATAACTGAGAAACATTATTTTCTAGAATTTCGTCAACCGGGACATTATCATTCAATACGGGGACAAAAAGAGAAGACTAAAGTTAGAAGATAAGAATGAGTTCCTCCCTAGGCAGGGGGTTTGGTACCTAAAGCACTGGCTGAAACCCGCCCCACGTAATAAAGAAAAGGGTTTGCACATGTTCAAATTCTTTAACTTTATTTAAGAAGCTGAGCATCTGGGTACTGGTTTCAAAGCATCGTCGCTCACAGACTTCTCAATCGAATACAGAGGCGACAAAACTTGCAGACAGGAAAACGGGGCCTTCAGCACGGGTTCCACAACCCCCATCCCCCACGCCCACGCCCACAGGCAGGGGGGGCGAGTGGAGGCAGTCCCAAGAGGACACACTGGGGTGGACCCTTAAATTTACCACCACAACACCACCACACACACAAAACACACCACACACACACACACACACAACCAACACACACACAAAACACAAAACACAAAACACACACATAAAACAACACACACATAAACTGGGGGGTTTTATTTTTATATTATTATTATTTAATATGAATGTAATAATAAAAATAATAATAATACATTTTTACATATTTTCACTATTATTATTATTATTGTATAAATTGTTGACAAGTAGTTGTGCACAAATGATACCCTTTTGAAACCTTTCGCCTGCCACAGGCTTTTTTTCATTAGAAAAAAAGAAGAAAGCAAGGTTGAAAGACGCCCTCCTCAAAGCATGTCGTCGAGGTGAGGGACGATCCCATCTTTATACCCCCACTCTCCAGCGCCTCTTGTCACCGAAACTTTTCAAATAAAGAACCTAACTGTTTGCATATTGTCTTATTTTATTGTAGAAAGTCAGGTGTGTGTGCAAAAGAAAGGGGGAGGGGGGGGGAACAACAACGGTCAATGGTATTTTGCATAGCAACCAAAACCTGTTAAATTTTTTAAATTATTTATCATCGCAGCTGACACAGGTCTGGGGAAAAACCCCGGGGGAACACCAGTGGGGAAAGCCATGTTGGAACACCCGTGTGGGAAAACAATGTTGGAAAACCAGTGTGTACACCATGTTGAAACACCCTGTGGGAATGCCATGTTTGAACACGAGTGGGGAACACATGGGAATTCAGTGTTTAACACAAGTGTGGGAACACCAATGTTGGAACACCCGTGGGGAACACCCCAAGTGGGAAAACCATTGGGAAATACCAGTGTGGAAACCAGTGTGAGAAACCATGGGATTGCCAGTGTGGGAAACCAGTGTTGGAACCCAGTGTGGGAATAACATGTTGGGAACACCCGGGGTTTGGAACAACAGTGTGGAACCCAGGGGGGAACACCCCGAGGGGAAAGCCAATGTGGGAAAACCATTGGGAAAAAAAAGTGGGACACCAGTGTGGGGGAAACCCTGTTGGAAAAATCAGGTTAAGTCAGTGTGGGGAAAACCATGTGGGGAAAACCCAATTGGGAAAACTTGTGGGAATCTAATGCTTTAACACCAGGTGGGAACACCAGTGTTTGAACACCAGGGGGAAACACCAGTTGGGAAAACCATGTGGGAATGCCAGTTTGAACATCAGGGGGAACCCAGTGTTGGGAAAATCAGTGTTGTAACACAAGTGTGGGGAAAACCAGGTTGGAACACCATGTGGAACACCAATTTGGGGGAACACCAGGGGAATACCAGTGTTAGAACACCAGTTGAAAACACCAGTGGGAAGCCAGGGTTTGGGAAAACCATGTGGGAACACCATGGGAAAACCAGTTTGGAACACAAGGGGGGAAACAGTGTTGGGGAAATCCAAAGCTTTAACACAGGTGTGGGAACACCATTTTTCGGGCACCAGTGGGAAACACCAGTGTTGGAACACCGGTGGGGACACCCCGGGTTTGAACACCAATGGGAAAAACCATGTTTTGGGGGACCGGTGTGGGAACACCAGTGTGGGAATACCAGGTTTGAAACACCAGTGTGAAACACCGTGTTGGAATATAAAATGTTGTAACACAAGGTTTGGGCACAGTGTTGGAACCCAGTGTGGGAACACCAAAGTGGGAACCAAAAGGGGGGAATACCATGTTGGGAACACCATTTTGAAAAAACCCTGGGGGAAAACCATGTTTGGAAACAAAATGGGGAAATCAGTTTGGGAAAACCATGAGGGAACACCATGTGGGGCCCATGGTGAATACGGGGTTTTAACACATTGGGGAACCCCGTGTTGGAACACCAAAGTGGGGAAAACCAAGTGGGAAACCATGTTGGGGAAAACCGTGTTTTGGAACACCATGGGAAACCAGAGGGGAATGCCAGTGTTTGGGAAAAACAGTGGGAAACACCCGTATGGGAAAACCAGTTTAGAACACCAGTTTTGGGGGTACAGTTTGGGAAAACAAAACGTGGGAACACCATTTTGGGAACACCAGAGTGGGAAGCCAATTTTGGGGAAAACCATGTGGGAACACCAATTGGAAAACCGTGAGGGGAAAACAACGTTGGAAAAATCATGTGGGAACCCATTGGGAACACGAAATTTGGGGAAACCACGTGGGAACACCCGTGGGGGAACACGAGTTTGGAAACCAGCGGGGGAACACCAGTGTGGGAACACGAGATCGGGAAAAACCATGTGGGAACACCAGTGTGGGAACACCATGTGGGAAACCATGTGGGAACACCATGTGGGAATACAGGGTTTAACACCATTTGGAACACTAGTGTTCGAACACTAGTGTGGGGACACCAAAGGGGAACACGGGGTTGGGAAAACCAGTGTGGGGAAAGCCCGGTTAAAACCACCATTTTGGAACACAAGTGTGGGAACCAAGTGTGCTTAAACAAATGTTGAAACCCCGTGTGGGAACACCAGTGTTGGGAAAACCAGTGTGGGGGAAAACTATTTTTGGGAAAAAAAGCGTGGGAACTCAGAGTGGAAAAACCAGTGTTCGAACACCAGTGGGAAAACCAGTGTTCGAAAACCTCTGGAACGAGTGTGAGGGAAAACCAAAGTAAGGGAAAACCAGTGTGGGAACACCAGTGTTGGAACCCCCATGGGGAACACCATGTGGGAACACCTGGGGAAACACCAGGGGGGAACACCAGTGTTAGACACCATGTGGAACCCAGGTGGGAACACCGGTGGAACCCATGGGAAACACCATGTGGGGCCTTAGGTGGGAACCCCAGGGGGGACACCATGAGGGGAAAACCATTGGGAAAAACCAGTGTGGGAAGACGAAGTGGGAAAACCCCTGTGAGAAAAACCATTGGGGACACCATGTTGAAATAAACCCTGGGGAACACCAGTGGGGAACACCAGTGGGGAACACTAGTGTGGGAGCACCATGTGGGGAGCCCAGTGTGGGAACAAACCCCCCCTGTTTGGGGAAAACCCGGTGGGGAAAACCAGTTGGGGGGAAAATCATGTGGGACCATTAGTGTGGGAACACCTGTGTGGGAACACCAGTTTGGGAACACCATTTGTGGAAACGCCAGCATGGGACCATTAGTGTGGGAACACCATGTTGGAAACCCAGTGTGGGAACACCATGTGGAACACCAGTGTGGGACCACAAGTGCATATACAAACCCTCATTGTCTTCGGACCTGTCTTTTTGATCTTAGTGTGCTCATCGTTTTTTCCCCTGGCCCCATGTGGTCTGATAGGGCCTTCGTGTACGGCATGTCTCCTTTGTTGCTTACCCCCTTGTCGCGCCTGACTTTGAATTTCCTGATGTCACATCTGAATTGTCATTTGTCTCTCTAATCTGTTTCAGGCTTTGCAGTTTCCTTCTAAGCACAGTATCCTACTTCTGCTGCTAAACCTGTACTTCCCACTTCCTGCACTCTTAAGCTATCCGTTCCTCCATTTTCTTACCAAGCTCTACACTTCCTTCCCCACTCTTTCCTCCCTTTTTTGAGCTCTAACTCCCAGTCTTTCCTCCCTGGTTCGTCTACCAGATCTCGGGTTTTTTCCGTCCTCTAAGGCCACCCATTTTTTTTTTTTTTTTTTTATTACCACAGACAAAGGGCTAGAGGAGGGAGGGGGTGGGGGTGGGTGGGGGAGAGAGAAAGGGTAGAAAGAGGGAGAGAGAGGAGAGAGAAATGGGGGGTAGAAAGGGGAAAAGGGGGAGGGGGAGGAAAAGAGAGACGGAGGAAAGGGCCAGGGGAGAGAAAGGAAGAGAGGAAAGAAGTAAGAGAGAAGGAGGGAGAGAGGGAGGGAAAAGGAGGGAGGGAAAAGGAGGGAAAAGAGAAGGAAGAGAGAAAAAGTTAAGAGAGAGGGTGAGAGAGAGGGAGAGGGAGAGAGAGAGAGGAGAGAGGGGAAGAAGAAGGGAGAGAGAGGGGGAGAGAGAGAGGGAGAGAGAGGGGAGAAGAGGGGAAGAGAGGGAGAAGAGAGGGGAAGAGAGAGGGAGAGAGAGGGAGAGAGAGAGGGAGAAGAGAGAGGGGGAGAGAGAGGGAGAGAGAGAGGGAAGAGAGAGGGGGAGAGAGGGGGAGAAGAGAGGGAAGGGGAAGGGGAGAAAAGGGAGAGAGAGAGGGAGAGGAAGGGGGAGAGAGAGAGGGAGAGAGAGAGGGAGAGAGAGGGGAAGAGAGAGGGAGGGGAGAGAGGGAGAGGGGAGAGGGAGAGAGGGAGAGAGAGATTGGGAGAGAAAAGGGAGAGAGAGAGGGAGAGAGAGGGGGAGAAGAGAGGGAGAGAGAGGGAGAGAGAGGGAGAGGAGAGGGAGAGAGAGAGGGAGAGAGGAGGAGAGAGGGAGAGAGAGCGGCAGAATCTGAGGACAAATTTTGCGAAACACAGGAGGTGCAACAAACCCAAAGTCCACCCTCCCAGGCACCTAGGCTGTGCTCTCGCTGTACCGGAAGGGGCACTCTGCCAACAACTGCCTCCGGATACCAGTGTAACTACTGCTACAAAAAAGGACATAAGGAGGGCCAGTGTCGAAGAAAAAGGAACTTTACAGACAGGGCCACCGTTTAGACACCTGTTCTCCCGAACAAACCAGCAGGGTCTCTGAATTGGTGAACACTCTCACACGTCACGCACTTAGCTACTCCTATCCCAGCCCAGCAGGTGGGATTGGGCCTTATACACGACCACAGACCTACATCCCTGCAGCTGCCTCAGTACCCTACCTCTCTCAAGGGCAGGCACCTTACATTCCCTACACACCCACCACCTCAAGCTGACCACTTCATCATGAGGAGCCAGTCTATCAGCATCCTGTCGGCCAACATTAGAGGTTTCATTACTAATGTTGGAGAGCTCACACATAGCTTTGTGAACACTCGACGTCCCGACATGATAGCTGTTGTTGAAACATTTTTGGATGACAGGACTCCAGAAAATTTTGCAAGAATTGCTGGCTACACCTCATGGATGAGAAGAGACAGGCAAGGGCAAGGAGGTGGTGTTGCACTAGAGAAGGGAAGAAACTTCTGTATTGTTACCAAGCAACCCTAAACCAGCACACATGTATGGTTTACCCAAGACCCATAAACACAATATTCCTCTCAGACCAATCACGTCAGGAATAGGCAGTGCTCCACACAAATTAGCCGGAGTTCTTGCCAAACATCTTTCCTGCCTTCTGGGGACCATCAGCCCCGCTCATCTTAAACACTCAGGCGACCTTCTCAACCGCATCCGTAACCTCTCCATCCGTAACAAGAAACTAAGCAGTTTGGATGTGACTTCCCTCTTCACAAAAGTACCTACCAAAAAAGCCATCGAGGTTTTCTACGACGAAAAAGTCAACCAGGACCTTAATCTTCCTTTACCTCCCGGAGATTTTGTTGACTTGATTGAACTCTGTGTTAACTTCAACTTTTTTTTCCCTTTAAAAATAACAAGCTCTACAAACAAACCTACGGCATGGAATGGGTCCCCAATAAGTGCCGTCCAGCCAACTTATACATGGAACACCAGAGTCCGAACCTTTTGCCAACATCATCCCTTCAAGCGTCACTTGGTTACGTTACGTGGACGATGTCCTCGTAATAACTCCAAAAAGTTTTGATGTACGGGATCTTCAGCAAGGCTCAACGCAGTTGAAAAACCCGCGATTCAGTTTTTCACTAGAAGAAGAGTCCAATGACAAACTACCTTTCCTCGACGTCCTCATTCACAAAGTAGACAACAACCTAAGATTTCAAGTTTATCGGAAACCCACCAATAAAAATGATCTCACCACTTCTATTCCAGTCAAGATATCAAGACCAAAAGAGGCATCATCATCGGGTTTTTTCCTAAAGCTATCGAATTTGTAGTCCTGAGTTTCTTGACGAGGAAGTACTTACATTCACCAACATCACTAAGTTACAATTTCCTTCTTTTTTCATCAAAGACTGCAAGAAAAGAGCTCTTCAGACATCAATTTCTCCACGCATCAACACCGCTCCCAACAAAGTTATAATTCTTCCCAACAGCCAGGTTGCACTAAACGTCTCAAAAGTACTTTCACAAGCTAACACCAGAGTCGCCATCGCTTCTACCACTTCAATAAAGGATCTAAACCCGGACAAAACCCAAGCACCACGAACCAGTCAAGCAGGAGTTTACACTATACCCTGTGGAGGCTGTGACAAGATCTACGTAGGTGAAACAGCAAGAAACCTCGACACCCGCCTCAATGAACACATATACGCATGTAGAACGACAACGCCTGTGAACAACACCGAAATTCCCCCAATTTCACTTATAAATTTTCAGAGACCCCAATTAGTAAAAAAAGAAACAATTTTCCCGGGAAACACGCAAGTCCCTTTGAATCAGCCACGGGTTGACCTTTTTCCCGAATACAATTAAAAAAAACCCAACGGCAGTTTCCCATCCCGAAGCCCTTAGCAAAAAACCCCCCTGAAAACATTTAAACCCTGCCATAAACATAGCCCTCTCCTTTTATACTACACAAAGCACAAAAGAGTAAAACCACTAAAACAAGCTCCTCATTCCATTTTATTTTGTTTCCCAAACCCTTTTTTTTGTTTCCCAAGTAATAGCTTTTATAAACCTTTTTTCTCATTACGAATTAATTGCTCTACCATATTGTATTCTTTTTTTTCCTTTTACTACACTACTACTACCACTAAAAATAATTTAAAAACCTCGGGAAATAGTATTCACCTTCCCCTCTGAGCCTTTATTACCCCTGTGTCCAAGTATTGTTGTAATGGCTTGAAAAAAGCTCCTGGGGAGCCGGAAAAGTTTCCACAATAAATTCACATTAGTTGGACTTGTGTCCTTTTAAATTTACATAAATTTTCCCGGGAATTTTTACCAACTTTTTTTAAAATCTATTAATTTTGGGTTGAACTGAAAGGGGTTTTTTTAAAAAAAAAGTACAAGGGAAACCCAGGGAAAAGACAGGTAGCAAAGTTTTTGAAAGTTCACACTGAGGCCAGTTGGTGAGAACTGTCCACTTCTACCTATATTAAGGATTTCATGTAGTATGTAGGTGTATTAGTCAAGAATAGAAAATCAAATGTTTTTTTCCCCACCCTCCACTTACTGAAAAAGAAGCTGTTCTAAAAAAAAAAACGTAAAAATAGACAGCATTGGAAAAATGGCCTGGAATTCACAGGAGAGATGGAACTAAGAGGAAGCAGTGAGCTACACCTGCCTTTACTATATTATTACTTTTTATATCTTAAAGTTGTGGTGTTAGTCAACTGCTACACATAGTGTTGTGTGTACCAGTGGTTCTACTTCTGGTTACCACCAGTTCTGTTATATCACAACCCTCTATCTATTTCTACCACTTGTGTTAAAACTGACTCTGCTGCCTCGTTCTCAGCTGAGAGTCCTGGTGCTCAACCACATGTGTAATCTGTCCACTTCTGACTGCTCCATCTATTGTTAATATTATGGTCCACCTGGGAATTGTTTTGTTTTAGTTAGAAGGTATCAGGCGTTTTACCCTCAAAGGGTTACGTCGAAGAGCTCCTGATCTAAGGAATGGGATTTAACCTCACCTTCCTTGCTTTCTCTATGTCTTCTAGTAACTGGCTTATGAATGTTTCTTATTTAAGTGAAGTAAAAACTAAGATAATTCAAAGCAAAAGAGAATTATTGCACGGAGAATATTTTTTTTTTTAAATAATCGGACCGGATTTTCTAGAAGAATTTAACGTCGCAATGACAATTTCGGATAAAATTATTTTCACCTTTATTCTTCTTGCCTAAAATAAAAACAAGGACAATAAAATATGAATCTTTCATTACAACATTATGAAGACAAACATTGTTACACAACCTGGTCAAGATGGCGACGTTGAAAGTTGTGAACCCCAAACACAGCATCTCCTCAAAGAGGAACTTAACTTTTCAAGAGTAACCATCCCACTGAGCACATTCCATATATGATATTATAACATAAATGTTTTAATATCATGATATACAGACTGATGTAATTACAAGGAAGGACACACAGAAATCTGCGCCTCATAATTACACTTGCCTTGGAAGGTTCGACTGTAGTCCAGCCAGACAACAACAAGTCCTCAACCAGCTAGACCACAATGGAGTGGCCACTTAATTGAGAAATCCAGACTTCTACTTATGCTACACAGTTATTACATAATTTAAATATTTTCCCATGGAAATATTGTAAAATTATATTTCTGTACTTTCTTATGTAGATAGTTGAGTGTTTTGTATGTGTTTGTCTGAACTAACAAGGAAAACTGCAACAAATTTTATAATCTTTCTATTTGCTCATGTTTTCTAAATGTAAAGGACGAAAATGTTTAAATCTACAGATACATGTACACATATCTTATTGATATATCGTCTCTTCCATCAATCACAATTCTAACATTCACTTTCCTGGCATAAATCACTCACCTATTATACTATAATTGTTATACTTCAGTTCACCTGCTTTACACATCCCATAATTCCATACTACGTCTCCCCGCTATTAACCTGCTCTCTCCTTCACTCATGTGAGGGAAAAGTTCAATAGATAGGAGTAGAGAGGGAATATGGCTCATGACCTGCCGTGGCCGGACTTTTTCTCGCACCCGTAAAACCTTAAATAAAATTAGGGAAACCAAATTTTTGGGGCCAAAAATGCCCCTCAGATGTCACTACCTTTTGTAGATCATTTTAAATTTCCCAAACTGCCCATCCCCCCGGTTTCCCGGGGCGATTACCTATGGTAAAAAATCCTATCTTTACGGACCGTTTAAAAGGAGTAGCTATTGCATTTTTTTGGCCCCCTTTATCCCCATTTTCTTCTGGGGGACTTTTAGATATATATTAACATTATTTGATTACCCTTCGATTTTGGGGGAAGCCATCCCCTTAAAAGGGCCCAAAAAACTACTACAGAGGGGGGGGGGGGGCCCGAACCCCTTTTTGCCCTTTTTTTTTCCCGAGTGGGACCCCTAGAAAAATTTTTGGGTTTTACCGGGGGGACAAAATTTTTACTCTGATTTAAAAGCAACATCTATACCAACTTCTGGGAGTGAAAACCCCTCTTTACAACCCCCCTATCATCCAGCGTAATGGGAGGATTGAGGGGCCGCATTCGATTCTCAAGCCCCTTTTAAAAGGAAAAATTTGCTTCCCCTTAAAACCCAAGGAGTGGCCCTCCCTTTTCCTACCCTGTGCTTTTTTTGCCTTGGGGGGGAATTCCCAGTGTCTCATTGGGGGGTTTTCACCTTTTGAAATTCTCTAAAGGTAAAACAAAGGGCCCGAGCTTCCCCCCTGTCCACCTGCCAAATTTTAAATTATGGACAAAAAAAAGAGGGAGGGAAATGTGAGGTTCAGTCTTCTTACCATTTCTCCTTAACTTAGATTTCCAAAATTGAGGAGACCCTGAAATAATGTCGAAAAACCTTTAAACTTGTCAATGGACCAGTACAAAACCCATTTTTTTACCCAAAAGTCCGAGGAGGGAAATTTTAAAGTAGGAGATAAGTTTTTTTTACTTTTGCCCATCAAATCAAAAAAATTAAATTTTAGCATTGGGGAAAAGGGCCATTAAAATATTAAAATTTGTGGGAAAATTGACTACCCCAAAGAAATCAAGGGGAAAAAACCCAAGCTTTATCTATTTAACATTTCCTTAAAAAAAATATTTAAACCAAAAAAATTCGGTTTAAAAGGGCCCTTTAAAAACTTTGACTTAGTTTTTTCCCCCCAACTTGATAAAACAAATTTAAAAATGTAAAAAAGTGCGTAATTGACACCTCTTTAAATTAACATGATGAAGAAAAAAACATGACTTGTGACTCCTTTACCCCCTCGGGGGGGGAACCACCCTTAAAATTAAAGAATCTTTGGGTGACCCTAAGAGGGGCATTTAACTACTTTAATGTGTGAGTAAATTTTCAGAGTCTTTACTGAAAATTCCCCGGGGGTTACCTCCACGGGGGTCCCCTAAGATTGACTTAGTGATGAAAAATCCCATCAAAAGGAAATTAAAAACCCATTCCAGTTCACCTTAGGGAAAGCATTTTACCGAAAAGGTAAAAAAATTAAATTTAAAAATAAAGAAAAACATTGAACCTTCAGGGATCTTCCCTATTGTTTTACCCGTAGCATGGTTTAAAAAGGAGGGGTTTTTCATTTAGGGCTTGCTATTGACTTCAGAGGCCTTTAAAGCTATAACCGTGGGGATGCTTTAGCCTATGCCCTTAATAGTTTGCGATCAAAACAAAAATTTTTTTGGGCGCTTTCCCCTTTTTAAGAATTTTAAATTTTCCCCAGGGATATAAAAAAGTAATGTTAGATCCTTCTTCTAAGCAGTACAAACCCCCTTTTTTCCCACACACCAAGGACTGTGCAGTTAAAAACTAAGCCCCTTTGGTTTGGTAATGCCTGTGTACCTACGTGGGGACTGATGAGAAAAGGCTTTTGGGGAATATGCCAAATGTTTCCCGTTAATTTTTAAAAAACATTTTTCGGTTTAAAAAAAATCCACTGGGGGGAACATATCCAAAAAATTAACATCAAAAATTTTCCCTAGGTTACGCTCCAGGCCTCCCCGCCAAAAACCGAAGAAATGCTTCCTTGGGGAAACAAGATAATAACTTGGGCTGATACTTTTTAAAAAAACCTCTGCAGCCTTTTCCCCCCGAAAAATCAAAGCTTTTTTTTGAATTTTAAATTTTCCCCCGAACCAAGAGCTCATGCGAAGCTTTCTTTGGGTTTTGTTTAAAATTTTTTTGCACGGTTTAAACCCGAATATTGCTGACCTTAAAAGGCAACTTTTCGGGCTTTCCTTTAAAAAATCGTGAAGGACCTTGAAACTTTTCCCAGTGCTCGGGAAAAAAAATTTTAAAAAGATTAAAAGTACTTTTCAAAAAACCCTTTTTCTTAAGATTCCAGAATTAATAAAACATTTGTTTTGGAAAAAAACCGAAACCTCCAATACTGGCTTAGGGGCGGGGCTACTACAATACCAGGGTACTCCCTTCCCTGTTTTGCTTTCCCAAGCCGGAAACCCCCCTTCCCGCAGAAACAAATACTCCACAAAAAGAAAAGGGGGAAAGTTTAGCCCCTTTTGGGGGGAACCCAAAAAATTAAATTTTATTTTTCTGGGAAAAAAATTCATTTTAAAAAAAGGGCCACAAACTTTTATATTCCTAAAAAAATTTTAAGGAACCAAAAAGTCGCCCCTTTTAGGTTTGGGCATTGGCACTCCAGGCTTTTAAAATTCATAATTTTGTTTTCAATGGTTCATCCCCAAAAAAAATTTTTCTGGGCTGGTTTTAAATCGTGACAGGCAGTAGAAGATTTGGTTTGGGCCCTTAAAGCGACTTACCCATGTTAGAACTTTTTCCTCGCCTATTCTTCTTAAAACTCCCCTTTTTACAAAAAGTTTGGGATGTGGGAGTGTGAGGGAAAAGTTTTAATAGATAAAGGGGTAGGAAAAAAATATTTATTTTAATTTTTATATATATTAACAATAGTTTCATTTCCGGGTACTCTTTTAAGGTAGGGCATTTTAACTCCCGATATTCCCCCTTTTCCCCCCCCAACCCCCAAATTGAATTTTTTTTACCCCGGGTACATTAAGGTAGGGAACCAAGGGTCCCGTTTCTCCCGCTTTTTCCCCCTTCCCCGAAAGGATAGGTTTTTTACGTCGGGTGTGTTAAGGGAGGGGCCCGTCTAGGGTCCCGCTATCCCTTCCCCTCCCCCTTCCCCCCCCCCCCAAAATGACTGTGGGGCTTTTGGTTTAAAAAGTAAAAAAAACAAGACTACAGTCCCAAACCCACGTAAGTAAAATGCCTGCCTTGTATTCTATGGATTTTTTTTGGGTTTAAAAACTTCACTTTTTATCAATAATTAAAATTAGTCTTTTCAGCCTTTCTCTTGTTGACTGTTTAATAATCACCACATCTTTCCAAATATCCGACTTTTAAACCCTGGAAAAGTGATTATTTAAGCAGTGGGTAAACCCGCCAAACTTTTCCCGCTTTGGGTGTCAGAGAGGGTCACCCCGGCAATCAACGGGGTAGAACAGGAGAAGGACTAACGTCCAGAGACTTTACCAGGTTTGTATTGAAATACCTGTGCACCTGTATGAAATAGCAAGGGCGAACTCCACAGCATTTCAGCGGGGAAAGACCTGCTTTCCTGTCTTCGGGAAAAGAATACTCATGGTATAAATGTGAAAAAACTAGCCATTTGGGGGTCACCAAAAACCTGCGACCCCCCCCCCTAAACAGCAACGGCTACGATTTTAACAACCTTCACCAACACCAACACCCACGTTTTAATACATTTAAATTACGTTGAATTCAGTTATCATTTTATTTTTTTTTTTTCTTTTTCTTTAAGGTAGGTTAAATTTATTTTAATTTAAGTGTTTAAAAAATTTTATATTTTCTAATAAAAAAAGTGTTTATGTTTGTCTGTTATTATTTTTTTTCTATTTCATAATTTTCCTGAGGAGGGAGCCAGCCTGAGAAATCTGCGAATTGTTCAGGGGCTGAGTAAGTCTTCACAACTCACTTCCTCTTCTTTCCTTTTTAGTTTTTTACTTTTTCACTTCCCTCATATTTCCTCGTTCATTCTACCCACTTTTTTTTTCTTGGGACGTACTTTCTTTAAAATTTGTTTCTTGCAAGAATGGAACAATTTAAAAAAGTCCTGGGTTTGTGAAACACCTTCATAAAAGATATACCCCAGTGTTGAAGATTGTCTCATTTTATAATAGATTACCCAAGTGTTAAGAATTCTCATTATAATAGATAACCCAAGTGTTGAAGATAGTCTCATTCAAAATGGAATACCCAAAGTTTGAAGATATGTTCTTCATTAAAAGAATCCCAAGGTTGAAGATAGTCTCATTCATAATAGTTCCCCAAATGTTTTAAGATATGTCTCATTCATAATAGTATACCCAGAGTTGAAAATATGCCCCTTCGGGTACTTCCATTTTCCATCCCTGAAATAAAATTTAAAATAATTTAAAAAAAATTTTTCCCCCTGCTTCAGCAAATTCCCCCAAAAAAGGGGGGGTAATGTGCATTCAAAAAGTAGAAAATATACATTCCTTTCACCCCGGTTAATTTTATTTTCTGAATTCACAGTTGTTGTCTATTCTTTTTATAATTATAAATACTGGATGATTTTCAGTAGCGGAACAGCCCGAGGAAGGTATCCCTGTATTACATATCCCCAGTGACCTCCGAGGAAGGTATCCCTGAATTATATATCCCCAGTAACCTCCGAGGAAGGTATCCCTGTATTACATATCCCCAGTGACCTCTGAGGAAGGTATTCCTGTATTACATATCCCCAGTGACCTCCGAGGAAAGTGTCCATTAATTACATATCCCCAGTGACCTCTGAGAAAGGTATCCCTTTTTTAACATATCCCAATGACCTCGGAGGAAGGTAATCCCTGAATTATATATCCCCAGGACCTCCGAGGAAGGTATCCCTGAATTATATATCCCCAGTGACCTCCGAGGAAGGTATCCCTGAATTATAATCCCCAGTGACCTCCGAGGAAGGTATCCCTGAATTACATATCCCCAGTGACCTCCGCCTCAGTGCACAAGACTGCAGAAGCCCTTTGTGTATAATACAATACAGGAACACAATAAGCCTGAAGCTGAGCAGATGTTGATCTATCAATAATCAACGAGTCAGATAGAAGGTGATTAGATGCGACACTCAGAAAATAATCAACGAGGCAGGATGAAGGTGATCAGATGCGACACTCAGAAATAATCAACGAGGCAGGATAGAAGGTGATAAGAGCGACACTCAGAAATAATCAACAAGGCAGGATAGAAGGTGATCAGATGCGACACTCAGAAATAATCAACGAGGCAGGATAAGAAGGGTGATTAGATGCGACACTCAGAAATAATCAACGAGGCACATAGAAGGTAAACAGATGCGACACTCATAAATAATCAACGAGGCGGGATAGAACCCTGATCAGAGCGACACCCCAGAATAATAGCAAAGAAAACATTTCAATTTTACAATTTCTTCCGAGAAGTGTAAATTGGAATCTACACAAGTCAAAATTTTTCCCAGACTTAATGCAAAACTGAACAACTTTTAAAAACGCAAGTAAAGTTTATTGTAAGCTTAGTGTACATAACATAAAAATCTTTAACAATGGTCCCAAAGGGAACAACATAGATGTGTAGGCACATAAAGGAACATCAAGTTCGTATAACCGAGGAGAACTAAATAAATCAAACACTGACATATTTTTTGATGAGAACAGACCCAAACTCCAGTTACTTCAAATGTGTTTCCGGAGACGTGCTCGGTGTTATACCACCCCAAGATCTTTCTCCTTGAACGAGGTTTGCATTCTTTGGTGTGTGTGTGTATGTGTGTGTGTGTGTGTGTGTGTGTGTGTGTGGTGTGTTGTTGTGGTGTGTGTGGTGCACTAAATTCATGTTTACAGAGATTGAGTAATAGCTTCAGCTCCTGCAACTTCAATATAATTAACCAGTTCAACCGATTTACGTCCCCCAGGGAGTGATGACATCAAGTTTTGAATCAGAGTGTATAATACTGTGTTTCTCCACCACCACTTCATCAAGACACTCCACTGATACTCCATAAAACTGGAAATGTTTTTTATATGTATTATGTTATTAACTTCTATGTTAAGCTGTGTTTTTTGAATTATGTTATATACTGTATGTAAAGCTTTTGTTATTTAAGATTATGTTAATTTCATAAGATGACCCCAGGAAAACAAACTCTCTCAGGTCCCACCAAAAAACAGAAAATGTTGGTGGCCAGGCTGGCTGATCGGTGGCCAAATAAGTAAAATGTTTGGGGGCCAGGCTGGCTGATCGGTGCCAGGCTGGCTAATCGGTGGCCAAATAAGACAAATGTTGGTGGCCAGGCTGGCTGATCGGTGGCCAGGCTGGCTGATCGGTGGCCAGAATAAGACAGGTCAACAGGACAAGCCTTGCTTCCCCTTTCTCAATATTTTTGTTATTTTTTTCTATTTTTTTTATTCAGGTTGATGTCATTTGTGTTCAAGTAATGTTGCTCAAACAACTGTAGGTGTTATACACTTCAAGAAATTTACTTTGCTGCAACAACAATATATGTTGTAGATGATTTTAATGTGAAGACTTTATGAGATAGACAGCCTCACTTTACCTCTCTTAATTTAACACACCCCCAAGGTCGCTCAAAAACATTTTTTTAAAACAAATTTCTAAATCAATGAATATTTATTAAAAAATAATAGATATTAAAAATTA
>NC_069464.1:31223302-31238552 GCF_026875155.1 Cherax quadricarinatus | reverse complement strand
GGGTTTTCCCGGGTTTTTCTTGGGGACTTTATGGCCCCAAGGTGGATGAGAGATCAAGGTCTCGTTATGGTAATATAACATTTTTTCAGAATGTGGGTATAAATAGAGATTTTTTTTAATGTAAAATTTTGATGTGTATCATCTTGTTTAAACATAAATTTGAGAAATAAGTTTTTTGCGACTGCGTGTTTTTTTAGTTTGTTTTATTTATGCTGGGTTTTTGCAACGATGAGGTACTTATACCCTTTTGCATTGTGCATACAGTGCATTTTATTAATGTGATTTTGGAAAATTTTTGTGTACGTGTGGGGTGTGTGTGGTGTGGGTGGGGTTGTGTGGTGGGTGTGTTGTGTATATTATAAATATATTCTTTTTTTGTTTTGACCCTTTTGTCATGGGTCAGAGTTATGTAATACTTTATATACCATATTGATTTTTTTTTAAAGTTTTATAATTAAGGTCTGACCCCGTTACCGGTTTTGGGTTTTTTCCAAGTTTTTGATGTTAAGTTTTAGTCTTTTGGGTTACAGCATTCTAACTTTTTATAGTAGTCCTTTTGTCTAAAAATTTTTATGGGTTTTTTGTAACATATAGAGCTTCATTATTGTGTTCTAGCTGTATTTCTTACTTTTTTTGTATTTTGGGGGATATGTTCAGCTGTTTTTTTTAGGGAAAAAAGTTGAGATTATCTATCAGATTATGA
This sequence comes from Cherax quadricarinatus, assembly GCF_026875155.1. NCBI lineage: Eukaryota > Metazoa > Arthropoda > Malacostraca > Decapoda > Parastacidae > Cherax > Cherax quadricarinatus. The sequence continues at coordinate 31,237,849 of NC_069464.1, read as the reverse complement.
TGTTGGGTTTTGGGTTTTTTTTGATTAATGTGAAGGTGGGATTTAACTGATAAAAATTTTTTGTTATTTTTGTTCAAGTGTATTGAACCTTTTCAGGTCATTTATATTACAATTATATATAGAAAGGGTTTTTTGTATGAAAATCATAAACCCTGTGACAGTTATTTTGTTTTTTTTTATGTTTTTGATGTAATTTTTGTTGTAATATTTTGCGAGCATGTGGGTACAACCCTTTGTCAGAAATTTGTTTAAAGGTTCCATACTGTTTTTTTTTATTTTTTTGTTAAACTGTATTGGGTTTTAAAATAAATTAAAAAAAAAAAAAATTATCAGTTTCATTAAATTAACGAATTTTATGCCCAAAAACCCATGTATGTTAATTATTTTATTTTTAAATTCACAGGTGGTAATTTGTGGGGTGAGGGGGACGTTGGGGACAAACTGATGTTTAAGGTGTAGTGTTGTGTGGGGGATGTTACTAGGGGCGGAACATCCTGCCGCAGACCCCCCCCCCCCCCCCCCCCCCCCCCCCCCCACAACACACTTAAGCTTCCCCATACTCAGATGTCCTACTGCCTCCACCACTACCAGTACTTTAAAAGTGGGAAAGCCGTCTCCTGTTTTAAACTCAAGCACTGTTCAAAAAGCCCCCAAACTTGATTTAGTCTCAAAATGTATGCTTGTCTACCTATCCCTTTTCTACACTGATTTTTCAAAACCACGGGTATGCAAGATACGTATGTTACTGTCCAAGTAATAGGGGCATAATTAGCGATATGACACGTGAAATTATAGAAGTGTTTGGGCCCAAAAGAGGACTCTTTTCATAATAAATTGTTTTTAGTGACATAGTTTCTTAAGAAAAATTATAAAGTTATCGTGAAAACATTAACCAACTCCTAGTCGACCGTTTGTCGTGCTGGGGGGGTTTGCGACCCCTGAATGGGTCACAATGAAAAAATGAAATTTTACCTTTTTCTTTAAAATTTTTATATTGCTTATTTTTTGCGATAAAGCAAAATTGAAATAAATTGCTTTATTTTTATTTGATTATTACTTTTATTGGGGAGGATGTAACATTTATATAAAAAAATTTTGTGCTCTGTTCAAATTTGTTGTCAAACTACTAAATTATCGCTCTGCTCGTTTCCCCCCCGGCTTCTGGGGGTTTGCTGGGCCAGCGCCCATGTAGAAATCACGTGATCGGGGGGGGTGTTAAACATCCGCCGGAGTATCGTCGGGTGGCTGCTCTCTTGTGGGTTTGGACTTCCCGGGGCAAAACCCCCACACTCCTTTTCTCTTGGGGCCCCTTTTTGGAAAACGGCTCTGTCGCTTTTTTGTTGTAGGTTTCTGAAACTATGTTCAAAACATTGTCTAGACTTAGTGATTTTCAACGTTGTCTAAGGTTGTGTGCCTCATAGAACTCTAAAGGCAACTCAGGCCCGGAGCTTTTGGCTTCTGCCCTAACTTGTATGGTTTTCTGTGTCTGTCAAGTCGGGGATATTCTTAGTGAATTAGATTTCAGTAGTATGGGTTTTTTTTTTTTTATATTTTATTTGAAACTCAGGTAAAAAAATTTAGGGGGAACAAAAATCAAAAAATGAAAACAAGATACAGGCAGCAAAAAAAATAATCCGCAGGACCTACCAAAACCCCAAGAAATTATATAAAGAAATCAAAATTTGGCTCCCCTTTGCACTCCAATCAAACAATTTACTTCCAGGGTTCCCGGGCCCTTCCCCTTTTTTGGAAAAAATGGTCTTATAAAAAAAAAGGGTTTGTCCAAATTGGGTAATGCTTACATCCCCCCCCCCCCCCTTTGAAAAACATACCTTTTTTCACCTGGTATACTCATTGAAAACTCTTATACTTTTAAATTAATCTTTTTTTTTTATATTTTTTAAAAAACGAAATACATAGTTTTTAAAGGGTGAAAAATGAAAGAAATTGAAACGTACCCAATTATATATAAAAAGAAAACTCCCCCTTCCCCAACCGTAGCACAAAACTTATACATAAGAACAAAACTAAAGCCCCAAGCCCACAGTTTTAATTTAAGGGGGGTTTTTAGTACACCCAAAAATTGCAGCCTTTAAACCCACAATATGCAAAATAACCCAAAAAAGTCACGGGTATTGACATTTACATAAAAACGTAGGGTTCAAGGGCCCTTTCTAAATTTTTTTTCAAAAATTCTTTAAAACACTTACTTTTGTTGGGAAAATTAAACTTCATACAAAAAACATAATCGAAAACCCCTCAATAATTACAAAACAAAAAAGGTTAAATTTTTAATCTCCCACACCTCACACAAAAAAACCCTAAACACAGTAAAAATTTTTCAAATGTTAGCCCCACCTCACTTCCTAACTCATTCGTCCCCATCACTTCCATACACTACTTTCTTCCCACCTCCTTCCATCACTACATTCGCCCCACCCCCTTTCCCCATACCTTTTTTCCCGTCCCACCTCATTTCCCAATAAATTTCATTGGGTTCCCACCTAAATTTTCCATAAAACTACATTCGTCCCCCCACATTTTCCAATTCATTTAATTTCCCACCACATGCAAAACTTAAAACAATCACGTATATTTAGTAATATTTTTCAAAAAAATTTCCATTTTTGAGTAACAAATTTCCTACCATAAAATTTAAAAATTTTATACATTTTTTCATTCCCTTTAAACATTAATTTAAACAAGACTAAATTCTTTTTCTACAGCCGCAGCAGTTCTTGCCTCACCATCCAAACCCCTATTTAACCCCATTGTACACAAAACATCCTTATATACCCATCCCCTCGTCAAAAATTATTCATTAAACCTTCACCGAATACCAATAAACAACCCTTTACTGAGACAGAAATTCTCTCTTACATAGGGCTATATACACTTGAGAATGTTAAAAAAAACAAACCCCAATTTCATTATCTCATTATTACATTTCTTTGGTACACAGACATATTTATCACGCCCGCATGCCCTTTTCTTTAATACAACCACCCCGTCCCCTTTATAATAAAATTTAAAAAATATTCCAAATTTTAAATTATCCTTAAACCCACATCAAATATAAAACCCTTCCCGAGGGAAGGGCCGTTTTTACCCTTTTTTCATGCACACCCAAAAAATTGCTCCCTTCCTATGTCCCAAAAAAACTTTAAAAACTTTTTCCCCTTTCAAACCACCACAAAAATTACTTAAAAAAACACTCCACAAAACCTGCCATTTCACCCCATTTTCATGGAAAATCCTCATACTTTCCCCCAAATTCTTAGACGAGCCCCCCGGGGCAACCCCCGAAAAAACCAAAAAAACATCCCCCCCCCCCTTTTTTTTTTTTTTTTTTTTCCCCCTCCGCCAACAAACCTTGACATTCATACTTCGATATCCTTCAGGGGAAAAAAAATTTCCATTTTACTTTCCCTATTCCCCCCATTGGACTAAGTGTTTTTTTTCCTGTTGCAGCCCAAAACCTTCTTTTGCACCATCCCAAACCCCCTTTCCCCCCGGGTGGGCCCATGATACGAAACAAAATCCCGGGGATGATGTTGACCCAAAACACGCTGCACAGACTCTTCCAACCTCCCCCCATCTAAACTCAATGCCCTTTTTACCGATATCCCCCCCCCCAAACCCCCCCTCCTCAAAATCCCACCCATCCACTCCCCTTTACACCCAAATTTTTTAAAAAAAAAATACTACATGAAAAACTTTTTCCCTATCCCCAAAACACCCCCATACGCCTCCTCCATCAACCCCCCTCTCCCGAAGGGACCCACCAGACGGGAAAAATTCCCCAAGAAGGGGAAACGAAACATTTCTCTCTTTTAAAAATTTGGGCTGATGCACACCAAACCCCAACCCCTTTCCCAAATATCTCCCCATGCATTTTCTTTGGGGTTTTTGCCCTCAACATTTGCAATTTACCCTCCCCCTTTCAGCACGCTCCAGAAAACCAAACCCCTTTTCCTAGAAGGGTCTCTAACTTTTTAAAAAAAGCCCCAGAAAATCCACCCCTACTCAAACTCTGAACCTATCCCACCAAACCCTTTGTGCCCCCCTCCCTATAATGGGTTGCACACCCTTCCCCACCGACCTTTCCCCTCGGAGAAAACCCCCCCTTTTAAATATTTAAAACTTAACCCCTTAAATTTTATATCTATTAAAACCCCCAAACCACCTTTGTTTGGGCCGGGCTTTTTAACCTTCACCCAACCAATCACACCCAGAACCCCAAAATATATCGAAAAACCTTTTTTACATTTTTAGTTATGTCCCGGGCCTGCCCAAAGGAATACTGCTCCCCCATGCCCAAACCCTTTCTATATAAAAATCACAATTTACCATATTCACGTTTTATGTATCGCAAATTTCAAGGGGGCTCAAAACATTTAATACCCCCCAAACCCATCCAAATGCCCTCCCCGAATTTTGCAAACCGTGCCTCCCCGGCCCTTCCCCAAAAAATTTTCCCACACACCCTTTTTTTCTATCCAACCACACCAAAGCAAAAGCTGTTTCCCCCTCGCGCCCTCCCCCAACCCCAATTTCCCCAAGACCAAAAAAATTTTTGATTTTTTTTCCACATTCACTTTTTAAAAAATGTAACAAATTTTAAAACCACCAAAAACATCTCCACCTCATGTAAAAAATTTTTCCCCCCCTGCTCATTAGGGGAAATTTTTGTATCATTTCCAAAAACCCCCCATTTATTCCCCTCCCAATTTCACACCCACGTTTCCACCCCCCAAACATCCCCCCCCAATGCCCCATAAAAAGGATCCGTAATACCCCCCCCCCCCCCCAAACAGTTGGGACAGAGGACAACCCTGCCTTATGCCCCAAAACCCCTTTAAACCCCTCACCCAATTCCCTTTAACCCGCACACGTACCCCTACCCTATTATACAAAGTCTTAATCCAACGTACCATCTCTTCCCCAAAACCCTGCCTCCGTAAGATATGCCACAGTGCCTTTCGTTCTACGCAATCATACGCAGCCTGCCAATCCAATGCTAAGACACCTCCCCCCCTTTCATTCTCCCCCTCCATACTTTCCACAAAATCTTTTATTATTCCATGTCCCTCATACATCGTCCTTCCAGGCACCCCATACTGACCTCTCGCAACAACTCTATCTATCACACACTTCAGCCTGTTCCCCAAGATTTTTGCGAATATCTTATAATCAGCACATAACGACAAAGCCCTGTAGTTCTGCACTGTAGTAAGGCCTTCCCCTTTTGGAATCAATACTACTACTGCAGTACGCTGCAACTCACCCATCCTCCCCTCACTTTTCATCACATTCATCAGGTTCACTAAAAAATCCTTCAACACACTCCAATGATTCACATAGAATTCACAAGGTAACCCATCTATACCTGGCGCTTTACCTCTCGCCATATTCTCCAAAGCTCTCCATACCTCCCCCTCTTCAATATCCCCTCCCAATGCCATACGATCACTTCCACTCAGCACACAAGATACATTCTCTCCCAATCTCTCTAAATCCTCACCGTTCACTCCTACACTCCGCAAATATTTTCCAAACCAACTATCCATAAAACCACTCATACCCTCAGTAGTTCTCAACTCCTGACCCTTCGTTAACCCACCTAAGTTCTCGTGTACTACCAGCTTATCAATTTCCATTGCCAACCTGCGTCTCCTCTGACCCCGTAACACACAGGCTGACGGCCTGTCACCCCATATCGCCTCCTCTAACCCACCTTGCACCCTCGCCTCATCAAATCTCTCATTGTGCATATCCCTTATCTGCCACTTTAATGCTTCAATTTCCTCCATTGGATACACACCTGTCACAGCACCCCTCTGATAACAACCCTGCAACCGCCCCTCTAAATACTGTTGAAGCCCATATGTCATCCATGCCTCATTCTTTCCCCTTCGCACATAATATTGCCTGATCCTCGTCTTCGCAACCCCATCCACCACCCCAATAAATCGCTTGCACTCTTACCCCCACCCATAAGTCCTCCCACAAACTTTCAAAATCCCCTCCCTCCACCCCCTCACCCAGTAGTCGTACATTCAGCTTCCAGTACCCCAAATATCTCTTAGGCAAACCGTCCCAATTTAAATCAGCATAAACCGCCCTATGATCTGAATAAACGACATTCACCGTCTGCACCCGCGTCACCCTCACTCCCCTTGTCACATATAACCTATCTAATCGTGCAGCATATCCCTTTCTATGAAATGTGTGCTCTATCTCGCAATCCCCTCCATCAACTATATCCCTCAATCCCACACCTCTCAATAGATCCCCTAAACCTGCCAAAAAACACACTGCCCCTCTCGGTTCCACATCCTTCCTGCGCACCACACAGTTCCAGTCGCCACCAACTATTGTCACTGACGGTAATGACCGCAAATAATATACCAATACGTTATTCACAAATTCATTCTTTACCCTTACATCATTCTCAGCCGGCACATACACACAAACGACTGCCATCCGCTCACCTCTCCACCACCCATCTATTCTTAACACACGACCCCCCCCCTTCACTCCTAAGAAACAACAAACGGGTTCGTCTCTCGGATCAGGATTCCCACCCCTCCCTTCATTCGCTCCGAATACATCACAAACACTCTGTACCCATCCACCTCCAATTCCTTTCCCAGCTTGAAATTATGTTCCTGCACAAAAACAATGTCTATAGCATAACGTCTTAAAAATCCCTTTACCCACAGACGCTTCTCACATCGCACACAATCCATTAATATTCACTGTCATGCACCGGAAACCTACTTATGTGATTTCACCCTCTGCCCCTTTTCACCTTTCACTGACACGCTTTCAGTGTGTCTGCTTCGTCCACTTTTCTCTCCACTGCCAACTGGTGGCTTCCCCTTATCCAACACCTGACCAGGCGTACCTTTAGTGCTCCCACGCACCACATCAACCCACGGCTTTTTCCCCGGTCTCTGTGCCGGGGTCAAAACATCATCCGAGTCGGAATATGTCGCCGCCCTCTTACGTTGACACACTCTGCATCCATTTCTAACTCACTGGATGCCTCCCTGTGAATCTCAGCAGTCACCTCAGTCACTTCCACCACTCCTGGCGAGTCATTTGCCATGTTCGCCAATCTTCCAAGTTGCTCATCTTCAATCTGAACAGTACTCCTCACCATACTCAAGTGATCCTCAGATACCTGCTTCTCAAAGGATTTTTCCTGCACGTTCACCAGTAGGCCTCCCTCTACCCGCACGTCACCAATCTGCAGTCTTCCCGTTCTCCAAGGCAGATGCCTCACTTCCCACTAACTGTGACAGTGATGGGCTCGTACCCACCAGTGGCAGCTCACGCTCCACTTCCTCACTCCAGGAAGTGCCACTTCTATGTACAGGTGACTCATCAGCATGACCCACCTCTAGCTCTGGCTCTTTCACCATCTCACTACCTAGGTCCTTTCTCCGCTGCCATCTCCCACACTGGGCCGCCATATGGTCATATGCACCACATAACCTACACGTCTTCTGCTGCCCACCTGTGTCCTAAATGCGTCCAGTATGACGTAAGACGGGATGGCATGCCTCAACTCCATCTTGATCGTGAACGTACCATCCGGCAAGCCGGCATACGCCCCATCCGTCCATTTACCAGCCATAGCCAGGTGTACAGGTCCATACTGTTCAAATACATACCGCAGATCAGTCTCGTCCGCCTCAAATGGCACATTTCGGACTTTCACCCATGTGTAATGCTTAGACACGTCGATTAGGCGAACACGTATCGCTGAATTAACATCCACGCTCCTGTCCTGGTACTTGTCAAACAGCCGTTCATACACTCCAGCTGATCTCAGCTTGACGAAAATACGATAGGCACCATTTAGTGCCACACCATACAGTTCTTGATCCGCAACACCATAGGTGTCACGGATAATTTGCGGTAAAAGCACTTGTGCAGACTGAGGCGTTATTTGCACCACGCAACAATTCAATGCACACCGTGTGCAAACGCCTTCTCACAGACTGCGCCATGTTGTGAAAATATAAGTCTCCTCCAATGGCCAGCAGAGGGCAGTAGTCGCACGTCCGCACTCTGCTCAGGTCAAGCGGCGAATGATTAGATCATTAAGGATATCATTGACAACATGTATAAACACAATCCAGCCATCTAAAAGGCTGACTATAATACAAGAAAAGTCTGAACATGATGGCACACATCCACCAAAGAAACCAATCCACACCCTAACCCTCATATACCCGATGATAACAATCAATATCGTGCACGGTGGTGGATTTAAAACACTACCGCTGACTCTTCACCCCCCCCCCACATGCCTAGAAAACTGTGTCTGCCGTCCCCAAATCATAACCTCCATCAGTCATTGAATTTAAAAATACATTAAGGTACAATAACAAAGGAATATGAGAACCCCTTATCGTCTCCGCCACAGAAAAATAAAATTGTTACATTTTCTAATTACATACTGCTGATTCATCTTTGTGCTTACAAAATATCCCCTATCCCCTATGCTTTTTATCTCTTTACTCCATAGCTAAAAACCAGATTATACATTTCATCAATCAAATTATATTACAATAAGCATAATATCAATACTTATCATCCGACTAATAGGTGTACATTATTATCACCCTGAGTTCCATGAAATTTACATAAGAATTAATACATATATTGACAATCCTCACAATCCTTCCCGTCTTCTAAATACATTTTGTACATATATCAAATGACATTTCGTTTGATCCAATAATATTTACTTTACACTTCCCTTTTCCCTTGTGCAGATAAATGCCACTTGCAATTAGAGTCACAACACCTTACATTTGTTCACTTAAAATGTATAAAATAAGAACATAAAAAACTTATAACCATATATAGATAGTAATTATTTGACAAAGTGAAGAATACCAACTAAAATGGTAAAGTACACTAGAAATTGTAACTCACTCACTAATACATATTCCCATTTTTTATGTATTATGTTCAACAAGATATATACGTATATTTATTAACAATGTTCCAGAGCAATATCAGACTTACTTTTGTCATGCACTAAGTTACACAATATAACTTATGGCTCCTAAAAAACATGTACCGGGCAGTACTACCTCAATCATTAACAAAACCAACCTGGCAAAAAAACACTTCAGAAAGCCACCCCCTGACCCCATGCTATCTGTATTAAAAAAAAAAAAAAAAAAAAAAAAAACTCACGTTCCCTTCCATGCTCAAGTTCGTACCTGACGTCGAAAGTCATAAAACCCCTGTCTCTTAACCAAATGTCACCAGTTCCCCCCCCCTACGCCCCCCCCATTCCAAACGACTTTACAACCCATATGCCCCACTACCACACACTTTTATTCCACCTTCCATCCTCCATTAATCTAAAAAAAAGAACAAGAATGCCAGTTTAGGGAGAACCAGCCCAATCCAGCTCTAAACTACACCCAACCCTAACATTACACCTACCGACAGATTACGATAACCCAAGGGAAAATATTTACCCACAACCTCCCATATAGTAGCCTATTTCTGCATACTGTACGATACACACTCGCCGCTAGCGCCCGCACCCTATATTCACCCCCCCCCTCCCGCATGCCCCAAGCACATACAAAAAATCTGCCACTACATACATCACTGCCCTCCGAATGTCCTTGGAAACCCCTCCACATCAAAATGCAAAGCCCCCCAAAGCGAAATTTTTTCTTCCCCTCCCGCCACTATACCCAGAAACTCTCGCTAACCATGCCCTTACAAAACCCAAGGTTTCACAAAAATATATGGCATGAAAAGCCGTCTCCTTTTCCCCTCACAATGCAAACAAGTCCCAGCACCTACATAACCATTTATTATAGCACTGACCTTGTAGCTAGAATTCCCATAAAGAATCTATAAACCACTTCACGAACCCTTGGCTTTAATCTGATCTTCCTAAAGTCTTCCCAAATGCCCCTCCAATCATACATTGGGTATGTAGCTACTCCCTGTATCACTGTACCCTGCCTACCTGCCCTCCCAAGCTATTACCCTTACTTTTTTTGCTTCCCTTACTGCAACAAATTTCCCACCATTCTTCACACTCCAGTAGTGCCTTTCCCTTCCACCATTTTCGCACATCCTTCTGACCCTTCCCACCCTTCTACCCCTCTCCCCTCCCACCCTCAAGTATCGCTGCTTCACATACACTGCCTTCACTCGTGTGTCCAAAGGTATAAGACCCAGCCCACCCTGCCGCACCCCCATCATCACCACCTCCTTCTGTAGCCATGGCTTCCCATAACCCCACACATACCTCAAAACCACCCTCTCCATTTCCCTGAATATCACACGACCTCGGGGGATATATTTCTGCCACCCCCCACACTTTACTGTACACAAGGGATTTACTACCACACCCTCTGCTGCAATGTTACTTTCCCCAGCCCTCCACCAGCGCATCCTACCATCGCTCTACTCACTACTTCCTTGGAAATTTATTCTCTTTTGCCTCCCCAGCGTCCCATATACACAACCCCACATATCTTAATTCTATCCACTACGTTCCACCATACTGTTCCCCCAAACCCCCCCCCCCCCACCCACGTGCTACTTCTAATAACTTTGACTTTGCTCCATTAACCCTCATCCCTGTCGCCCCACCAAAAATCTCTTTTTATACGTCCCACTTTCCCCCAATCCTATTTCCCTCCTACAAAAAACTGTGGTGTCATCCACATACCCCACAATACCACATCTCCAAAAACCCACCTCTCCCTGTTCCCACACTCCTTCCTCTATAAGCCTATAAAAAGGGTCCTGCAGGGCATGCAAAGGGATTTGAGACAAAGGGCAACCCTGTCGAAAAACCCATCCCCATCTGCACTGGCAACCCTAACTTCCCATTAACCTGAACCCTGACCGTTGCAGGCGTATACAAAGTAGTCGCCCAGCGCACAATCTCATCACCAAAACCCTGTTTTTTTAAAATACACCACAACATATGTCTATCTACACCGTCATAAGCCTGCTTCCAATCAACCCCCAAGATCCCCCCCCCCGTTGTCTACCCTCCACAAAATCCTTAATTCTTCCATCCCCCTCACGCATACTTCGACCTGGAATCCTACACTGTCCTCTATGTAGGATCGGTCAAGCACCTTTTTCATACGGTTACCAAAAACCTTCGCAAAAACTTTATAAATCTGCACACATGAGGGAGATCGCCCTAAAAGCACCCAAGGTCTTCCCCCCCCTCCCTTATAGACCAAAACTCTACCCCCGTGCCCTGCGATTCCCCCAACACCCCCCCTTTCCTTCATACAGTTAAACAACCGGACTAGACATTCCTTCATACAATCCAATGTGTAATTTAGAAATCATTAGGAATTCCATCAATGCCCGGCGCTTTTCCCCCACTCAAACCAATATCGCCTCCTCCACCTCTCCTCCCCTGATCCTACCCTTATTACCGCACTCTCCTCCTCCCCTAAAATACCTCGAATTCCCTTTTCCCAGAATCTCTCCCCCCCTCCCTCTCTCCTCCCTCCCTCTGCTTAAAATTCTCCCTAAACAATAATCAGCATAATTGCTCATTCCATCGGGGGTACTAAGTACCTGCCCCACCCTATATCCCCCACCCCCTTTTCACACCTCTAATCCCCTAATCGTGGTCATCTGTTGCCTATTCCTAAATCTCCTCAAAACCATCCTGACGGTTTGTCACCCCATAGAACCTCCTCTAAACCTTCCCCCACACGTATCGCATCAAAACGAGAATTTTGTATATCCCTCAATCTTCCCCTTAAAAAACCCCTATTTCTCCATGTCTAGCCCCCCCCCTCCCCCTTCATAACAATCATTTAGCTTTCCCTCTAAATATTTCTGTAAACCATACCTCCACCCCGCCTCATCCCTTCCTCTATGCTGGTAATACTCCCCCAATCTGCAATTTAGCGGTGCTTCTCCCACCATTCCAAGACATCCTCCTCTTCGTTTGCGAGCCTCCCATAGTTGCTTCCAAACCCTTCCCTAAAAAACAACCCCTCCCCCTCTCCCTGAAGTTTGCCTCACATTCATTTTCCAATAACCCACATACCTACGAACCATCCCTTCCCATGCCATCTCTGCCAAAACGGCACGATGGTCCGAAAAAAAAACCCAAATTATCGTCATTACACGTTCTACTGTTATATCTCGAGTTTTATATATACGATCCAACCTGGCAGGGATAAAAAAACCCCCCCGCATAAACGTGTGCTCTACTTTCCACCCATCGCCCCTGACTATGTCCTAAACCCCTGCATCCCTCAACAAATCCCTCAATACTCCCAAACACACACCCTGCCCCTCTCGGCTCCACATCCTTATTCTGATTACACAATTCCCCCTCCCCACCCATTATAGAAACCCTTGGTAAACCCCACATGTAGAAAAGCAAAACCTCCTTACAAAATTCACCTTTACCCCTATGTTACTATCTGCCGGCATATATATCCCCAGAAAACATACTCTAATCTCACCCCATATCCCTTCCACCCTCACCACCCTCCCTCCCCTCCCTCTTCCCACTTGAGCATGTGGAATGGGCTGGACTCCCTCACTGCCACTGCCACCCCACCCTTTAATTTCCCTGAAACTACCAAACATACATCCTAAAACCCTTCAGCCTCAACTCTCTGCCATACTTGAAATTGTGTTTCTTGAATAAAAACACACATCAATGTTAAAACGCCGCAAAACATCCTCCAACCATACTCGTTTACCGTCAGCTCTAAGGCCATTCACGTTTATCGTTAAAACTTAAAGATTCAGAAAGGGTGGCTTTCCTCTATGTCTCTGTGACCTGTCTGTTCCCCTTTTTACGCTTCTGTCTTTTCTCGTGCCATCTTTCCCCTGTACCCCCTCCCCCCCCTGTGCACTACCTGCCCTTCTTAATCACTCCTGCCCACGTTTCTTCCCTGTAGTGAGCGGTGTTATAACCTCCTTATCCGACGAGCCTCCAGCCCTCTTTCTAGTGTGCCTCAATTCCAAATAGTATTTCATTGCCCTGTGCACTCAGCTTCCCCTGTAGCAACTGCAAATTCAGGCTCTGACCCCAGAGCTTGGAATCTGCTCAATCAATCCTTCTCAACCGTCAGAATTTCTGCTGTAGCTGGATTCTCCTCCGCAGGCACGTCCAGGAAAACTTAATATTCCTGTAGGGCGTAGATAACCCCTGTGGTCACCGGTCTCTCCACCCCACAGGGGTGCGCTAACTCCCGGGCCCGCTTGCGGGGGAGTATCGAAGCACTGGTGTGTCAACAATTCTCAACCGCCTCCATTTGTCCACAATACCTTTGCCGCTGCATCAAATTCTTCGGCAGAGGTCCGCCTGAGACTCTGTGGTACTTGCCGCTCCAAGGCCGCGGCGCTGCTGCTTTTCACTCCGCCGCCATGTGATCAAAGCGCCGCCAGGCGACTGTCTTTCTTGTCCCGCGTAGGTCAGTCAATGTGTCCTAAAACCTCCAGACAACATACGATGGAATAGGTCTTCTTAAAGACATCCTTGACGGGTGTAAGATCCAGCCGGCCAACCCTTCATAGATTCCTCCGTCCATCGAAAATTTAAGTTATATCAGCACTCACCATATCTTTTAAAATGTCTCTCGTATCTACATCGTCCCGCCTCGAAAGGAACGTTTCGGATCCCCACCAGGTGTAGTATTTTGAGGCATCCCGCAGCGTACCCCCAAGACCAGATGATACGGTGATGTTCTTCTCCTGGTACTGAGTCACCGTCCTTTTATATGCCTCCCCTTGCGAACTTTATGAAGATTCGTGTGATCCATTAAGTGCTTTCAGTGTAAGTCTTCAACTTCAATGCCAAACGTGTCCCGTATAATCGTTGGTAATAAAACAGAGGATTCGTAGGGTAATTGCCCCCTTTAAAGGGCAAACACACGGTGTTTGTTCCTCCTGCGATTGCTGGCAGCCATCTTGGTGAAAAAGGAAGTTGCGCACCAGAGAAGCAGGCTGGTTTGCGCAGTGCGTCCACTCAGCCCGAAGCGGAGGACATTTATTGTACAGCACTTTTCGTACTTTAAAAAATTTTTCATACTTTTGGGTGTCTGAAATCAGACTAAAAAACGGATGCATGGGAGTTTTGTGACTTTTGTAGAGGATCTGCTGATGGTCCCTACTTTGTGTATTATATTATACTTGACCTGATTCTTTTGTGCAGTTGGTTGTTTTTTGCTATTGGGCTTTAGCAGTCGTTTTATTGTTCAAGCATGCTGTTCTGATTGCCAGGTGGTCAAGAAGTTAGTTAATGTGAGGACTTAGTCAGTCACTAGTTAAGTCTAGTTGAGTTTTGAGACAGCGAACTACTTAGAGCACTTACACACAAATTTCTTGTACATATTTGTAATATCTTATTAAAAGTTAATTACAGACGGACTTAAGACGTAAAATGTGATAGTGCCTTCAGCACAAAACTATGTACACGAGAGAATGTTATTTTTTATTTTTATTTAAATTTTAAATTTTATAAAAAAAACTCCTAGAATCTTTTTTTTTAAT
>NC_069464.1:31181170-31222802 GCF_026875155.1 Cherax quadricarinatus | reverse complement strand
TTCTTTCCAAACCCTGAATAAACCCTGCATTCCATCCCAGTCCAAGTCCCTAGCACTGCACGGTGATCGGAAAACCCCAGATCAAGGGTCTGCACGCCCCAAACTCGAATTCTTTGTGTTGCAAAAAATCCTATCCAGTCGGGCCGCGTAACCTCTGCACACAAACGTATGTTTCCACCCCCACCCACCCCTCCCCACTACATCATAAACCCTACATCCCCAGCAGATTTCTTAGGACAGGTAGAACGCACCACGCCCCCCATGGCGGATAATGCAATTCCAATCCCCACCTAAGACCGAAATTAAAGGTAAACCCCGGATGTGAAACGTTAAAGCCTCCCTCACAAAGTCTATTTTAACTTTAGAGTTACTGTCCGCTGGCATATAAACTCCGATAAAACAAACTCTAACCCCACCCCAATACCCATCCACCCTTACCACCCTTCCATCTCCCCCCTCCTCCCATCCCAAGATGCTCCAAGGGCTGGACTCCTTCACCGCTATAGCCACCCCACCCTTTAATTTTAAAGAATTACTCACATACATTCGGTAGCCTTTCAACCGTAACTCTCTACCAAATTTAAAATTATGTTCTTGCATAAAACATACATCCACATCGTAATGACGCAAAAAACCACTCCATCCACACTTTTTTAACTTCAGTCCTTAAGCATTGGCATTGATAGTAACACAGTTGAATTTACAAAAAAAGGTGGTTTACATCAAATGTTTTTGGGCTTTCCTTTTCCAACCGCACATTAAGACGCCTGTCTTTGTCAATTTAGCTTCTCGAACCCCCCCCCTCCCCCCGCCCCTCATACCCTTATGCTGGGACCTTGAAACTATCCCTTCTGTGACAGGGGGCTCAGCCACTTTTGCCCACAATTTTCCCTCCCTGGGCGCTGTCCTGGTGTCAAGACGTCGTCCATATCCGACGCTCCCGCCGAACGTTTGCGGGATCTGCCATCCACATGCATCTCCTAGCTGGACGAAGCCTCCTGGGGAACCTCCACCACTACCTCATGCGTCCGTACGAACGTGGTTTTATCCTGCATTTTCATGTTAGGGGATTCCTTAGTTGTTAACTCACGACTTTGCCGTCGAAACAACAGGACCATGGTCTGTTCCATCTAGAAGGTCCTGCAACACGTCTTCCAGCAACTTATCCTGTGGCAAAAACCTCAAGCCCCACAGGATCCACTGTAAGCGTGGGCAGGGTCGACCCATCCACAGACAGGTGGCACACATCATAGACAGCGTGCCCTCCTGTTTGCATCTCGTCACATCCAAAGCTTGGGAACTCGCCAGCTGAGGTACCAGGCTCAGTCACGAAAGCCTCAGCCCGTAGGCCCACAGGTGACTTGTCCCGGGAGTGGCCAACCAGTCGATGGGGGCACTGGGCAGCCATATGCTCAAAAGAGTTGCATAGTCTGCAAGTCTTCCTTTGGCCCGTATAATGAACAAACACCTGGGTCCTATATTTCTCCAGACGTACATAAGAGGGAATCGACTGGCAGAGCATCATCTTGATGGTGAAGGAGCCCTCCGGAAACCCCTCGTATGGGCCCTCTCTCCACACTCCCTTTTTCGCTGCATGCACCATTCCGTATCTCCCGAAAACATCCCGCAGATCGTACTCCTCCGCCTCGAAAGGCACATTTCTCACCTTGACCCAGGTGACATACGTTGACACGTCATGTAGACACACTTCCACAGCCGAATTCACTACCATTCTCCTTTCTTGAAAAGTTTCCACAATCTTGTTGTAGAAGCCGGCATTCACGAATTTTATAAATATCCTTGACATCCCATTCAAAGCTACGCCATATAATTCTTCATTGGGGGTGCCGTAGACGTCTCGTATAATGCTTGGCATTAATGTGTGCATTGTAGAAACACTGAGGGAGCCTTGTGTGAATGCAACACAGACCGTGTTAACTCTCCTGCCTTGTCGGTCCGCCATCTTGTGACTTGTAGTGGTCTGTGAAAACTGCGCAGAAATCAGTTGAATCAGGAGCTACTGCGCAGCCTGTCCGCACGGCCCAATAGCGATGCGAACAATGCCAGTATTTGCCCTGTGCTGGCTAGCCTGCACCATGTTTGTGAAAATAATACTGCCAGGGGGCAGCAGCAGCACACCTTGAACAACCTTGAATTTTTTTTTTATATTTTATTTAAAACATCATAAATTACAAGGTAGTATAAAATATTAAATACCACAATAATACAGGATCTGAACAAGAGTACGAAGAATTATATCACAAGTGCAAGAGAAAAATTTTGAAACATGCAAAATACATACACACCATGCACTGACACGCATTATACAAAATGATAATTTATCTGTCACATACACACAAAACTGTTGGAGGGGGGACCGGCCCCCCATGAAAACTCATCTATAAATACACCCACAACATTCGCACACGTATTGATCACAGCAGTGATCAAACATAAATTTTCGTAACTTTATATATACATGCAACTGATTATGAGATTTAACTTAAGAACAAAATCTGGTAATTATCCGAAAGCATTTCTCTATAACAAAATAAGCATTACACAAAATTGCATAAGCGTATAAAGCATCAACAACTGCAAAATTTTTACAGCATACATTGCATCAGCAACGAAACTTAATAACATTACAAAGGTGTTGGAAAAGAAATTATGTATAAACGAATATAAACCTCGTCTAAACGAAAAGAAATTCCCTACAAATTTACAATAAAAAGCTGCGAAATTACATACCAGAAAAATTATCTTTGCAACAACTGGTAGACTAACATGGACAGTGACTTCTATAACTCTTTTAATCTCAAGGACCTATTTTATACAAATCTTGATCTAATCAAAAACTTGCACACAAAACTTACATGTCAACACAGCACCACTCAGTACATACCTTCCCGACCCTCACATTCCTTCGCCAGTCCTTTACCTTATACACTCTCCCTCCGAAAAACTAATTGCAACCCGCTTATAAAGGAAACCAGTCCTTTACGTATAATTAGCTCGCCAACTGAATGAGGCCATTGACCGTAAGTTTGCAGTAGGTCTCCGGAAAACGTGTCCCCCCACTGTCCCCCGTAAATAAGATTGTTTCTGCAAACCGTTCTATATATGCTGCCGCAATTGCTCTAATCCTAATTCTTCCTCCTCCCGTGTCCCTCATCCCCCAGAAATATACAGAAAATCCACCACTACATACATAATCGCCCTTTTCACTTCTCTGGAGACCCCGCGTACTTCTAATGTTAAGGCTCGCAGGGTCCCTACATTACCCCCACCCATCAACCGAAAAACCTTCACTAACCACACCCTTACCTCCCTCAACTCTTCACAGAAATAAACCGCATGAAAAGCTGTTTCCTGTTCTCCACAGTGATCGCAGGTCTGTTCCCTCACCAATCCCATTGAACACAAAACAGCTTTCGATGCTAATATCCCCATTATAAACCTATATACAAACTCCCGTACTCTCGGCATTAACTTAATATCATACCCCAATCATACAAGGGATAAACCGATACCCCCTGTATGATTTCCGCCTTCTACTCATCGTCACCAAACGCCCCACCCTAAGTTTTTCCACCTCCCTAATCAATAACAATAACCTCAGCCTATCCTCGCATCCAATTAATTCTTTTCCACTCCACCATCTCCTCACATCCTTCATCACTTTTCCCACTCTAACCCCTCTTTCCCCCCCTCCCTAAGGAACCTTTGTTTCACATACAAAGCCTTTACTCTCGGCCCCACGCTAAAAGACCTACTCCTCCACTGCGTATATTTGACATCACCACCTCCTTGCTTAGCCATGCCCTCCTGAAACCCCAAACATAACGTAATGCCCTCCTCTGAATCTCATGTATGTCTGGAGTCCGCATTGGAAACACCACAGCCATACTCCATACTTTACTATAAACTAATGAATTTACAATTATCGCCAGCTGTTGTAAGGTGACGTCCCCCGCCCGTAAACTCCTTAACCTTTTTACTGCCTTCTCCACCACCACCTCCGAATTCACCTGCCTAGCCTCCCGCGCATCTGCCATGTATATAACTCCACAAATTTTTAGCCTATCCACTGCTTCCCACCCAAACTCCAACCCCAAGCCCCCCCCCCACCCAGGCACCCACCTCCAGCAAACTTGATTTTGCTCTGTTCACCCGCATGCCTGATGCCCTCCCGAAAAGCTCCAACACACTTTCCACCGTACGCAATCCCTCCACTCCTGCCATCAGAACAGTGGTATCATCCACATACCCCACCAATATCTATACACCCATCCTTCTCCCCATTTAAAATCCCCCTCCCCTCAACAAGCCCATAAAATGGATGCTGCATACACGCAAACAATATTTGAGACAGGGGACACCCCTGTCTCAAACCCCTCTCCATCCTTACAGGCCTTCCCAACCTACCATTAATTTGTACTCGCACCATTGCAGACGAATACATTGTATCAACCCACCTCACCACTCCCATGCCAAAACCGAGATGCAACAAACTAGCCCTCAGAAAGTTTCTATCTACACAGTCGTATGCATTTTCCCAATCAATGCCCAAAAGCCCTCCCCCGCTGCAACCCTCCAAAAAATCCCTAATGCGGCCATGCCCATCTCTCATGCTTCTGCCTGGAATACCCATCTGCCCCTTATGAATAACCCCACCTAACACCTTCTTCATCCTATTGCCCAATATCTTCACGAAAATCTTGCAGTCGGCACACATTAGCGAAATAGCTCCGTACTCACTCAATACTCTTCCCTCTTGCTTTTTGCATACTAATACGACTACACCCGTTCGCTGAGTCTGTCCTAACTGTCCCTCCCGTCGCATACAATTCATGACCCTCACCAGACAGTACTTAATGTGCTCCCATTGAATTCTATAAAAATCATTTGATATCCCATCTATACCCGGCGCCTTGCCAGTATAGATGGGATATTGAACACAGCCTCCTCAACTTCCCCCATGCTAATCTCACCTCCCATCCCCATTCCCTCCTCTCCACATGACCCTAAACCCCTCCCCCCCACACCTCAATAGCATCGCCCTCCTCCCCCTTCCCCCACTTCTTTTGGAACCTGAAATCAGCATAATTGCTCATGCCTTCTGTAGTATTCAGTACCTGTCCCTTGTGATAACCACCCATATCCTCACTTACCTCCAAGTTTAAAATAGTCGAATCCCTCTGCCTTACTCTAAAACCTCGCAAAACACTTCCCGAAGGTTTATCACCCCACAGCACAGCCTCCATTCCCGCCCTTACACTTACTGCATCAAATCTACCATTATGTAACTCAGCCAACCTGTCCTTGAGTTGCACCATGTGTCCATACTGCCGCCCCCCCCCTCCTTCCTCATAACACCCATTTAGCTGAAGGGTGCTGAAGTTTGTGTGGGGATTTGGGAGGGCATGGTTAAGTAAGGAGGTAGTTATGACGGATGTTCAGAGAGGGGGTTTAGGTTTGTTGCCTTTAGGACTGAGAGTAATGGCTGTATATATCAAGTGGAGGTATATGAGGGAAGGGGGTGTGAGGGGCGCTAAAGTAGGAAGAGTTATGGAGGAGGCACGTAAATGGTGGAGTGGGAAGGAATTGAGGGTTTGTGAAGATATGTTGAGATTTTTATTGACAGTGCAACAGGTGGATAAAATCAAAGTGAAACGGTTGGTGAGGGTAGTGAAAGGTCAAGGAATTATGCAAGGGGTAGCCGTGCATCCAACGTATGATTGGGGGGTTATTTGGAAAGATTTTAGTAAGCTTCGGATACCGGCTAGAGTAAGAGAATTAGTATATAGGTTTATCATGGGGATTCTGGCTTCCAAGGAGGTGTTACGTAGTATGGGGTTTGTGGAAGAGGCTTTTTGTCAGTTTTGCGGTGATGTTGAAACGGCGTTTCATGTGGTCTTCTTTTGTACCTCCTTGGAGGGGTTGAGATCATGGATGGGTGGGGTTATCAGACTGTTGGGGGGGGGGTCGTTTGCCGCTTTTTTAAAGGGCTTTACTACTAGATGTAAGGGGAGTGCCTAGGGATGTTGGAAGGGCTATAATGTATATCATAGTGGATTATCTGGACATTTCATGGAGAATGAGGGATTAAGGGTGATATGAGGATAAAAGCGTTGGTGGCTAGATTCTATAGGACGAAGTGTAGGAATAAGTTGGTTTATGGGGCGTCTTGGGAAAAAAGTTTCCCGGAAGGTTATAGGAACCTCACTGTGGGTTCCCTTAGGTGGGGTCCCTGAGGATGGACAAAGGAGTGGTCTCCTTATGGGGGGATGTAAAGGGGGGGGGGGTTGTTTTTGGTTTTATCTGGAACTGATGTAGTGTGTAAGAGGAAGGTAGTGAGAATTAGGTATGGATGGTACGCCATGTTTCACGAGAATGTTTGTCATAGTGAGATATAAGTGTGGTTTCCAGGGTTACATTTCTAAGCCTGATGGTTATGTTCACTGGGTTTAAAATTTCCTTGAAAGCCAGGATACCGAGCCCTTAGGATCTCGTTTTTAAGTAATTAGATTGGCACGTTGGTATCAACACAAAATTTTTCTGAGATACGTGTCAGTTCTTTTGGGACTAAAAAAAAAAAAAAAAAAAAAAAAAAAAAAAAAAATTACATGCTCTTCCCAAAATTAACCCCTTATACTAAATAAATATTAACTAATATTACTAAATATTACTACAGCCTCTTCCAACGCCTGAGCACATTATATAAAATCTGAGACTAAACCATACTGTCCCATTACAAACTTATTAACGAGGCATTACAATTTATGGAAGTCATTAGCGTTCCATCTCGCAGCAACTGGATGAGCACATTATATAATGCTAAAATAAAGACAGTACACTCGCTAAAAACCCACAACACTCAACACAAACATAATTTAAATAACCTCTCATTGCGATACAATTATCGCGCGATGAAATATGCCCAATAAAGGCTATAAAACGCACACTCTACATAAGCCCTAAAGCTCTTCACGGTCTTAAAACTATAATCTTGACACCATTCACACTTAATACATGAAGGTCATGACGACCCTGACACATCAAACACAGAATTCTCCATTCGGTACTACATAATTACTTGATATCACCTTTGCTTTCTGTGCCCACTTGCATGCTACATACACGTATGCACTCATCTACACCTTCATATACCCACATACACCTTACTCTCACCCCTCCCCAGGAGGCGACCCGCTGTGTCCCCCTGAAAACCCCCTTCCCGTATTTTAATCCCAAACCCCCCCCTTACTCACTCAGCCCAAGTCGTAGATTGATGAGAAACCCTAACGTTAACATTCTATACCCTTCCGAAAAATCCTTCTCCCACCTCCTCCCATACAGTTCTCTATTACGACACATCGTACGATAAACCGTTACCGCTAGTACCCGCCTCCACACCTCACAATTCCCCCTCCCCCTCATTACCCACGATATATATATATATAATCCACTATTATATAATCCAAAGCTCTTATAACACTCTCATCGAACCCTCCCACATCTAGGCTTAGTGCACGCAGAACCGACACCCCTCGGCCCCCCACCCCATGTACGACCCTACTTAACCAATACCTAACACCCTCCAGTCCCCCACAAAAGTATACTGCATGGAACGCCGTCTCATCCTCCCCACAGATTCCACACCTTCCGCCCACAATTACCCCTCTGGTTCTTAAAACCTCCCCCGACGGTAGTATGCCATGCAAAAAACGATACGTTACCTCCCTTACCCTAGGCTTTAACTTCAACTTGCTAAACCTATACCAAATACTCTTCCATGCGTACATGGGGAACAATCCCTCAACTGGTACAACAATCCTGTCTGCAAGCAGCTTACACAAAACCCCTACTCGAATTTTCCTGGGTTCTCTAACCAACATCAAAGCCCTCAAAATAGTTTCACATTCCCTCAACTCCACACCACCATACAACTTACCCAACCTATCATATACTTTTCCCAGCTGCCCTCCACTCACACCTTCGCGCAAAACCTCCCATTTAAGAAACACACATTTAATCCTCCTTCTCAGATCCATCAACCCCAACCCACCCTGGCGCACAGGTAACATTACAACCTCTCTCCTCAGCCAATCGCACCTTGAACCCCACAAAAAGTTAAACACTCGTCTCAGAATTCCCACAATCGCCGTCCCTGTTAATCGGAACACGGCTGCTACGTGTCAAACCTTACTATACAATAATACATTTATAACAATCACTCGTTGCATGAGAGTCAGATGATGAGGTCGCAATGCACCCAGACGCCCCTGAATCCTTTCCATTAATCTATTCGAGTTTTCCTCTCGAGCAGCGTCCAAATCATCCTTATAGGTGATACCACAAATTTTTAAAGACACCGTTTGTTTTCTCACAACGTTACATCTCCCCCCCCCCCTCCACCCAATCACCCAACCCCATGATCATTGACTTCTCTCTATTTACCTGCATCCCTGTTGCATTTCCGAAACTGTTGCACAACATCATCCAAAACACCCAACGCCATCCCCTCCCGAACCAGGACTGTTGTATCGTCTACGTATCCTATTATTCCCGGCCACACATTCCCTACCCCCCCCCCCATACCTCCACTCGTGTCACATACACAACGTTCAACCATTCTATAGAAGGGGTCCTGAATGCACGCAAACAACATTTGTGACATGGGACACCCCTGCCTAAGTCCCCTACCCATTACAATCTCCTCCCCGAAGCATCCATTAATCTGTACCCTCATCTTGGCTCCATTGTACAACGTGGTTACCCAATTAACTATTTCTTCCCCATAACCAGGCCGGACTTGAGTCCTGGAGATGGGAAGTACAGTGCCTGCACTCTGAAGGAGGGGTGTTAATGTTGCAGTTTAAAAACTGTAGTGTAAAGCACCCTTCTGGCAAGACAGTGATGGAGTGAATGATGGTGAAAGTTTTTCTTTTTCGGGCCACCCTGCCTTGGTGGGAATCGGCCAGTGTGATAATAAATAAAAAAACCCTGCCTCCTAAGTATAGCTCCCAATGCTCCTCTTTCCAATCTGTCATAGGCCCCCTGCCAGTCTAAAGCCAACAACGCCGCCCTCCCTCCCCCCCCCCTTTTGACTCCACAAAACTTCTCAGTATTCCATGACCCTCAATCATCGACCTTCCAGGCAAACCATACTGCGTTTTCGAAACCACTCTCCCTACCACACATTTGAACCGATTACCCAAGACTTTAGCGAACAACTTATAATCAGCACATAACAGAGATATGGCACGGTACTCCTTGAGGGTGTGCTGCCCCTTACCCTTCTGAACCAACACTACAACTGCTGTTGCTTGCTTGTCCTCCATCACACCCTTCTCCTTCATCTGATTAAATAACCTACCCATGAAACCCCTTATCACCTCCCAATGTTGGAGATAAAATTCAGCCGGGAGACCGTCTATTCCCGGTGCTTTGCCTTTCCTCATTCCCCTTAAAGCCAACTCTATTTCCTCCTCTGTTATTAACCCCCCTAAAGCCTTTCTACGATTCGCCGCTTGACCTGAGCAGAGTGCGGACGTGTGACTACTGCCCTCTGCTGGCCATTGGAGGAGACTTATATTTTCACAACATGGCGCAGTCTGTGAGAAGGCGTTTGCACACGGTGTGCATTGAATTGTTGCATGGTGCGATAACGCCTCAGTCTGCACAAGTGCTTTTACCGCAAATTATCTGTGACACCTATGGTGTTGCGGATCAAGAACTGTATGGTGTGGCACTAAATGGTGCCTATCGTATTTTCGTCAAGCTGAGATCAGCTGGAGTGTATGAACGGCTGGTTGACAAGTACCAGGACAGGAGCGTGGATGTTAATTCAGCGATACGTGTTCGCCTAATCGACGTGTCTAAGCATTACACATGGGTGAAAGTCCGAAATGTGCCATTTGAGGCGGACGAGACTGATCTGCGGTACGTATTTGAACAGTGAAAGAGCCAGAGCCAGAGGTGGGTCATGCTGATGAGTCACCTGTACATAGAAGTGCCACTTCCTGGAGTGAGGAAGTGGAGCGTGAGCTGCCACTGGTGGGTACCAGCCCATCACTGTCACAGTTAGTGGGAAGTGAGGCATCTGCCTTGGAGAACGGGAAGACTGTGCAGATTGGTGACGTGCGGGTAGAGGGAGGCCTACTGGTGAACGTGCAGGAAAAATCCTTTGAGAAGCAGGTATCTGAGGATCACTTGAGTATGGTGAGGAGTACTGTTCAGATTGAAGATGAGCAACTTGAAAGATTGGCGAACATGGCAAATGACTCGCCAGGAGTGGTGGAAGTGATTGAGGTGACTGCTGAGATTCACAGGGAGGCATCCAGTGAGTTAGAAATGGATGCAGAGTGTGTCAACCGTAAGAGGGCGGCGACATATTCCGACTCGGATGATGTTTTGACCCCGGCACAGAGACCGGGGAAAAAGCCGTGGGTTGATGTGGTGCGTGGGAGCACTAAAGGTACGCCTGGTCAGGTGTTGGATCAGGGGAAGCCACCAGTGGGCAGTGGACAGAAAAGTGGACGAAGCAGACACACTGAAAGCGTGTCACTGAAAAGTGAAAAGGGGCAGAGGGTGAAATCACATAAGTAGGTTTCCGGTGCATGACAGTGAATATTAATGGATTGGTGTGCGAGTGAGAAGCGTCTGTGGGTAAAGGGATTTTTAAGACGTTATGCTATAGACATTGTTTTTGTGCAGGAACATAATTTCAAGCTGGGAAAGGAATTGGAGGTGGATGGGTACAGAGTGTTTGTGATGTAATTCGGAGCGAATGAAGGGTGGGGTGGAATCCTGATCCGAGAGACGAGCCCGTTTGTTGTTCTTAGGAGTGAAGGGGGGGGGGGTCGTGTGTTAAGAATAGATGGGTGGTGGAGAGGTGAGCGGATGGCAGTCGTTTGTGTATGTGCCGGCTGAGAATGATGTAAGGGTAAAGAATGAATTTGTGAATAACGTATTGGTATATTATTTGCGGTCATTACCGTCAGTGACAATAGTTGGTGGCGACTGGAACTGTGTGGTGCGCAGGAAGGATGTGGAACCGAGAGGGGCAGGGTGTTTTTTGGCAGGTTTAGGGGATCTATTGAGAGGTGTGGGATTGAGGGATATAGTTGATGGAGGGGATTGCGAGATAGAGCACACATTTCATAGAAAGGGATATGCTGCACGATTAGATAGGTTGTATGTGACAAGGGGAGTGAGGGTGACGCGGGTGCAGACGGTGAATGTCGTTTATTCAGATCATAGGGCGGTTTATGCTGATTTAAATTGGGACGGTTTGCCTAAGAGATATTTGGGGTACTGGAAGCTGAATGTACGACTACTGGCTGAGGGGGTGGAGGGAGGGGATTTTGAAAGTTTGTGGGAGGACTTATGGGTGGGGGTAAGAGTGCAAGCGATTTATTGGGGTGGTGGGATGGGTTGCGAAGACGAGGATCAGGCATATTATGTGCGAAGGGAAAGAATGAGGCATGGATGACATATGGGCTTCAACAGTATTTAGAGGGGCGGTTGCAGGGTTGTTATCAGAGGGGTGCTGTGACAGGTGTGTATCCATTGGAGGAAATTGAAGCATTAAAGTGGCAGATAAGGGATATGCACAATGAGAGATTTGATGAGGCGAGGGTGCAAGGTGGGTTAGAGGAGGCGATTTGGGGTGACAGGCCGTCAGCCTGTGTGTTACGGGGTCAGCGGAGATGCAGGTTGGCAAAGGAAATTGATAAGCTGGTAGTACACGAGAACTTAGGTGGGTATACGAAGGGTCAGGAGTTGAGAACTACTGAGGGTATGAGTGGTTTTATGGATAGTTGGTTTGGAAAATATTTGCGGAGTGTAGGAGTGAACGGTGAGGATTTAGAGAGATTGGGAGAGAATGTATCTTGTGTGCTGAGTGGAAGTGATCGTATGGCATTGGGAGGGGATATTGAAGAGGGGGAGGTATGGAGAGCTTTGGAGAATATGGCGAGAGGTAAAGCGTCAGGTATAGATGGGTTACCTTGTGAATTCTATGTGAATCATTGGAGTGTGTTGAAGGATTTTTTAGTGAACCTGATGAATGTGATGAAAAGTGAGGGGAGGATGGGTGAGTTGCAGCGTACTGCAGTAGTAGTATTGATTCGAAAAGGGGAAGGCCCTACTACAGTGCAGAACTACAGGGCTTTGTCGTTGTTATGTGCTGATTATAAGATATTCGCAAAAATCTTGGGGAACAGGCTGAAGTGTGTGATAGAGTTGTTGCGAGAGGTCAGTATGGGGTGCCTGGAAGGACGATGTATGAGGGACATGGAATAATAAAAGATTTTGTGGAAAGTATGGAGGGGGAGAATGAAAGGGGGGGAGGTGTCTTAGCATTGGATTGGCAGCTGCGTATGATTGCGTAGAACGAAAGGCACTGTGGCATATCTTACGGAGGCAGGGTTTTGGGGAAGAGATGGTACGTTGGATTGAGACTTTGTATAATAGGGTAGGTGTACGTGTGCAGGTGAATGGGAAATTGGGTGAGTGGGTTTCAATGGGTAGAGGCATAAGGCAGGGTTGTCCTCTGTCTCAACTGTTGTTTGCTTGTATACAGGACCCTTTTTATAGGGCAGTGGGGCGATGTTTAGGGGTGGTACGTGTGTGGAGAATGGTGGGATGGAAATAATAGGGTATGTGGATGATACAACAATTCTAATGAGCAGGGAGGAAAGTTTACATGAGGTGGAGGATGTAATTGGTGGTTTTGAAGGTGTTACAGGTTTAAAAGTGAATGTGGAGAAATCGAAATTGTTGGTCTTAGGGAATTTGGTAGGGAGGGCGCGATGGGAAACAGCTGTGGCGTTGGTGTGTGGTGGATAGACTAAGGTGTGTGGATAATTTATATGGGGAATGCCGGGGAGGCACGGATGCTTAATTCTGGAGGGCAGTGGATAGGTTGGTGGGTAGGTCAAATGTTTTGAGACCCTTGCATTTGACGATACATCAACGTGTAATAGTGGTGAATGTGATGTTATATAGTATGGTCTGGCATGTGGCAGCAGTATATCCGTTGGCAGGACCGGACATAACTAGAATGCTAAAAAAGGTTTTTCGATATATATGGGGTTCTGGGTGTGATTGGTTGGGTAGAAGTGTTGTTATGCTACCGGTCGACAAAGGTGGATTGTTTAATAGATATAAGATTAAGGGTTAAGTGTATATATTTGAAGAGGGGGTTTCTCCGAGTGGAAGGTCGTGTGGGGAAGGGTGTGCAAGCATTATATGACGAGGCACGAAGGTGGTGGGAAGGATCAGAGATGAGAGAGTGTGAGGATGTGCTGCGAGCTTTATTGTATGTTAGAGATCCGTCTAGGATACGGGTAGGTGTTCTGGAGCGTGCTGTAGGGGTGAGGGTGATTGCAAATGTTGAGGGCATATACCCAATGTATGCATGGGGAGACATTTGGGTAAGGTTGCGGTTGGTGTGCATCAGACCAAGAGTGAGAGAGGTAATGTTTCGTTTCCTTCATGGAATATTGCCATCTGGTGTGGTGCTTCGGAGAGAGGGTTGATGGGAGGAGGACGTATGTAGGGTGTGTGGGGATAGGGAGACAGCTTTTCATGTAGTATATTTTTGTAAAAATTTGGAGTGTATATGGGAGTGGATGGGTGGGATTTTGAGGAGGGTGGGTGGGGGAGGAATATCTGTATTAAGGGCATTGAGTTTAGATGTGGGAGGTGTGGAAGAGTCTGTGCAGCGTGCTTTGGTGTACATCATAACTGATTTTGTTTTCGTATCATGGGCCATGAGGGGTAATGGGTATTGGATGGTGCGAAAGAAGGTATTGGCTGCAACAATGTACAAAACACTTAGTCGCAATAAGGGGATATATGGAAGTAGATGGGAAAGGGTTTTTCCTGAAGGATATCGAAGTATGAATGTCAGAGGTTTGTTGGCAGAGTGAGGGAAAAAAAAAAGGGGGGGGGGGATGTGTTTGGATTTTCAGGGGTTGCACCGGGCTCGTCTCAGAATTTGGGAATGTATGAGGAGTTCCGTGATATGGTGTGAAATGGCAGCGTAGTTGTGGAGTGTGGTTTTAAGTAAGTTTGTGTGGTTTGTAAGGGAAAAGTTGTTAAGATTTTTATGGACATGGAAATGAGCAATATTTGTGTGCATGTGAAAGTATACGGTCATACTCAGTATGGTATACTGATGTATGTTATGGATAGTTAAATTTGGAATATGTTGTAATGTATTATTAGGATTGGTGGTTGTATTAAAGCAAAGGACATGAGGGCGTGATAAAAATGTCTGTGTACCAAATGTACTGCTAATAATGAGATAATGTAATGTGTGTGATTTTTATCATACATCAAGTGTATATAGCAGTAAGTAAGAGAGATTTCATGTACTCAGTATGGGTTGTATATTGGTATTCGGTGAAGTTCAATGAATATTATTGACGAGTGATGGGTATATAAGGACGTGTTCATGTACAATGTGTTATGTAGGGTTAGGATGGTGAGGCAAGAACTGCTGCGGTCTGTAGAATATGAATATAGTCTCGTTTCAGTTAATGTTTAATAGTAATGACTATGTATATTTCATTATATGGTAGAAGAAGTTTGTTACTCAACACTGGAAATTATATTTGAAAAATATTACTAAATATACGTGATTGTGTAAGTTCGCTTGTGGTGATGAATGTAGTGTATGGAAGTGAGGTGGGACGAATGTAGTGTATGGAAGTGAGGTGGGACGAATGTAGTGTATGGAAGTGAGGTGGGACGAATGTAGTGTATGGAAGCGAGGTGGGACGAATGTAGTGTATGGAAGTGAGGTGGGACGAATGTAGTGTATGGAAGTGAGGTGGACGAATGTAGTGTATGGAAGTGAGGTGGGACGAATGTAGTGTATGGAAGTGAGGTGGGACGAATGTAGTGTATGGAAGTGAGGTGGGGACGAATGTAGTGTATGGAAGTGAGGTGGGACGAATGTAGTGTATGGAAGTGAGGTGGGACGAATGTAGTGTATGGAAGTGAGGTGGGACGAATGTAGTGTATGGAAGTGAGGTGGGACGAATGTAGTGTATGGAAGTGAGGTGGACGAATGTAGTGTATGGAAGTGAGGTGGACAATGTAGTGTATGGAAGTGAGGTGGGACGAATGTAGTGTATGGAAGTGAGGTGGTGACGAATGTAGTGTATGGAAGTGAGGTGGGACGAATGTAGTGTAAGGAAGTGAGGTGGGATGAATGTAGTGTATGGAAGTGAGGTGGGATGAATGTAGTGTATGGAAGTGAGGTGGGACGAATGTAGTGTATGGAAGTGAGGTGGGATGAATGTAGTGTATGGAAGTGAGGTGGGACGAATGTAGTGTATGGAAGTGAGGTGGGACGAATGTAGTGTATGGAAGTGAGGTGGGACGAATGTAGTGTATGGAAGTGAGGTGGGACGAATCATTTGTTATATTGTACTGTGTTTAGTTTTTCTGTGGTGAGGTGTGGAGATTATTTTCTAACCTTTATTTGTTTCGTAATTATTGAGGTGTTACGTATTATGTATTTGATATGAAGTTTAATATACAACAATAGTAAGTGTGTAAAGAATTTTTGGATAATTGAGAATGTCTTCGTACATACAGTTTTATGTAAAATGTCAATACCTGTGACATTCTTTGGGTTATATTGCATATTGTGTTTATGGCTGCAATTTTGGATGTAATAAACCCACCTGTATATGAAGCTGTGGGCTGTCTTTAGTTTAGTTCTTATGTATAAGTTTAGTGCTACGGTAGGGAATGTGGAGTTTTCTTTTGTTATATATAATGGATACGTTTCATTGCTTACATTGTCTACATGTATAACTATGCATTGCGTTTTTCAATAAAATATAAAAAAAAAAAAAAAAAAAAAAAAAGCCTTTCTATCACTATTCCCTAAATTACACGTCACATACTCACACACCTTCTCTAAATCCACATTTCCCACCTTCCCACTTGTCCAATACCCTTCATACCATTTATCCGCATACGCACACATTCCTTTGTAGTTAGTATCTCCTGACCCATTCTATAACCCCCCGCCATCTCGTGTACCTCTAACCTCGGTGTGGGTTCCCTTAGGCGGGGTCCCTGAGGACGGACAAAGGAGTGGTCTCCTTATGGGGGGATGTAAAGGGGGGGGGGTTGTTTTTGGTTTTCTCTGGAACTGATGTAGTGTGTAAGAGGAAGGTAGTGAGAATTAGGTATGGATGGTACCCCATGGTTCACGAGAATGCTTGTCATAGTGAGATATAAGTGTGGTTTCCAGGGTTACATTTCTAACCTGATGGTTATGTTCACTGGGTTTTAAAATTTCCTTGAAAGCCAGGATACCGAGCCCTTAGGATCATCGTTTTTAAGTAATTAGATTGGCACGTTGGTATCAACACAAAATTTTCTGAGATACGTGTCAGTTCTTTTGGGACTGGCAAATTAGAGCAGCCTTATCCTATTACTTCTCTAGTCTTATGTTTAACTTTATTGTCAGATGAAGGTTCTATGTGGAAAAAATTAAGTGTATGTATAGGTTTTGGGTCTATACCATTTTTTTATGGGGTTAAACCAACAAAGTCTTGTGGACAAGATTTTCGGTTTATATACATATGTGGGAGGTATAATTATGTATAGGGTTTGGTTATAAACCCTTTAATGTGCCGAGGTTTTGTTATAAATACTTGTTTTGGATTCTTTTATTATTGTATTTTTCATGCATGTTGTTCTGTTTTCTGTATCAGCATTATTGTATTAGAGGGTTAACATATTAATAATAGTAAAATACTGTTTCTCTATGGTTATTGTGTAAGGAATCATATGTTCCTTCCGGTTCCTATTGGTTAGGATCTAATATACCATAACTTAACCATATAATCTGTACCCTGTCATAGCGGGTATGTTAGGGTTTTGTTTTGTTTTGTAGTGGTTATGGTAGTTTTGGTTAATCTTGTGATGTTGTACATTTGTATGATGTTTTTGTTGTAATAGGGCATGTCAGGTATTCATTTTATATTGTTAAACTATGTAAAGTTTCTTTTTGGTGTGTTTTCTTTGGGTACAATGGCTTGGCGGCAACTATTAATGACTGATAAACTTTAGTGAGGTTTGTCTTAGCGTGTATTGTTTTGCTATAACAAGATGTTATAATACTTGTTCCTCTTCAAGGGGGGCTCCTTGGCGTGGTGAAGAGGCTCTTGGTCTGAGGAATTAGACCTATCGGTCTTCTTCCTCAGACCGAACCTAATTACCCCCCAATCTCCCCTCCCCTATCCCATCCTCCCCATCCTCCCCTTTTTCCTTTCCTCCTCCCCCTCCCCACCCCTCCCTTTTGCCCTTCCTCTTTTTGTCCTTTGGGATTTCTCCCACAGGCGCGCTAGTTCCTAGGTAGAGGAAACGATACCGGGGTCCATCCCATTCCGTTGAGGTTCTTAGCGGTGGCGTAGTTTGCCGTGGAATCTGGATCGCCTGGGGATGTCCCGATCCCTCTCCGGTATCCCGGAGTAGCTTTGGGTGTCTTTCGGGTGACGAGTGTATCTCTGGAAGCCACCTTTCGGATTCCGGGGGTGGTGGCCGAAGGAGGTATGCTTTGTGGCGGATATCCGGCCGCCCTCTCTTTTGTCCACCGAGGTAGCTCGGCAGATGTGAGGTTGCTATCCCAGATTGTTAGTTTACTAGCATGATGGGTAGGGTATGGCACGGGTTTCATGCTGCATCTGCGCTACTTGCGGTGCTGAGGTCCTCTTGGGTGCGGAGGGAGATTTCTGGCCCTTTCATTCCTCCTAGGACCTATCCCTCCCCGGTCCCCCCTTTTTTTTTTTTTTTTTTATTTTATTTTCTTTTCTTCTTTCTTTTTTTTTCTTAAAAACAAAAAGAAAGAAGTAACCTAACCATGGCAGCCCTAGTCCATGAACCTGGTACCCCCGGGCCCCTTCTTGATACCGCACCCCGTTCTGACCCCGCCTCGTCTTTAGACCACTCTTCAGACATTCCTCATGCCTCTGTACCTATTGCTGGTGCTGTTTCCTCACCAGCTTCAGGTACTGAGGCCTCGACTGACTCCTTCGATTTATCGGACCTTCGCTCTCCTCTGACTATGCTTCCGGCCTCTCCCTCTACGGTGCGGCAATTTTCAAATCGCCGACCCGTTCCATGTCGGACCAACTCTGGTCCCACGCCTAAACGCCAACGACAATTACCTGCTGATGATACTTCTCCACCTTCTCGTTCTTCTCAGAAACGATCGACACGTCCTTCACTACCTTTCCACGCTCAGTTTCAGACTGAACAGTGGACTAAATTCTTCACTTTACGACCAACTTCCTCTACTGCCTATCTTTCTGACCATAGTATTGGCAAGGCACTCCTACGCCATGTTGGTAAAGATATTTCTTTTCATGCTCTTAAGAGCGGTACGCGCATCATTACCGTACAGAATGCTACCCAGGCTCATGAGCTCTCTCGTGTTTCCCATATCGATACTGTTCCTGTCACTCTTGAAAAACATCATTCCCTCAATTCTTGTAGTGGTACCGTCATTCTGCCCCATAACATCGTTCAACAAAATTTCCAGACATGTGGCACTGACATTCTAGAACAGCTGGAACTCCAAGATCTCCCAATCCTCAAGGTAGACACTTACGTTCTTCCTGCCCGTGGGCGGAGACGATACCCTAGCAATGTGGCTCGTTTAACTTTTGACAGCCGAGAACTCCCATCCTCAGTTTATATAGCAGGACATCGGTTACAAGTTCGAAAGGTGATCCCTACACCAAAAACAGTGTAGAAATTGCTGGCGATTTGGTCATCCAGCGAAATATTGCAGATCTATCGCCGAATGCCCAGTCTGTGGTGCCGATGACCATTCTAATACGTCTTGCAATCGATCTCCCTCTTGCCTTAACTGTCATGAGGCTCACCCTTCGTACTCTCGCCGTTGTCAGGTCTATTTAAACGAGCGGGGAAATCCGTTACCTCAAAGAGACAGAAGGTCTCACCTTATGCCATGGCAGTTTCTCATCTCCGCCTCCAAGGGAGACTCCCACGTGTTTCTTATTCCCGTGTTTCAAAACGTCCCCCACTTCTGGTATCCCATCTTCTACACCCACCTCTGTGGTTACCTCTCCCATAATCACTCCTGTATCTAATCCTTTTGCTGTCCTCGGCTCAGACGTCCCTACTTCAACGCCTCAGTCTAATCTCGCTTCTTCGAGTTCTCTCTCACAAGCCTCAGTATCGACGAGACCTCGTACGACACCTCCTCCCAATCGTCCCTCTACTTCTCAAAATCAAAAAAAGGTCCGGTAACACCTCCTACCCATCTTCCACCTCCTCATTTTACCCCCCTGTCTCTGTCCCTAGTTCTTCCCCTCTCACTGGCTCAGTTACAAGTGCAGAGGTTCACCCTCCTCCTCGTAATGTACCTTCCTCCCCTGTTCCCTCCCAAGTTTCTTCCTCTTCTGCCACCTCCCAGGTTCCTGCCTCTTCTGTCCCCTGCCACGCTTCTCCAGTTCCCTCCACCTTTCGCCCCCCCCTACCTTGGTACAGTCCAATACAGTTCCAATCTTTACTCATCCTCCCCCTACCATTCCCAATATTGTCTCCCATACGACATCTCTAAATTCCGAAACACTTGAAGCAATCTCTGAATATATTGCAGAGACCAAACCATCAATGGACACTGATCCACCTTCCGCTCTTTCTCTCTCCTCTGCTCAATCTGCGCAACTCCTTTCTTCACAGCGCACCATTCCTTCGCTGCTTGAACATTTTCCACTGCCTCCGCATGTGGACTTTTCTAACCCTTCTAGTCCGTAGGAACCCTTACCTGCGGATTTCAAGTATCTTTATCATTGCCAATCATGGCCTATTTACAGTGGAATATATGCGGCCTCAGGGGTAATCGGGGTGAGCTTCAGATGTTACTCTCCCAGTTTGCCCCTGTTGTGTTTGCTTACAGGAACCAAAATTACACTCTGCTGTTATTTCTCACTCTCAGGCTATAATTTATTGTATTCTTCAGATCCTTTTCCTGATGGGACCTTTAATGAAAGTGCCCTTCTTCTCCGCACTGATTTTTCCGTACCATCAGCTATTTGTTCATACTTCGCTGCATTACACAGCAGCCCGTATCCACTTACATAGGTGGTATACGCTCTGTTCTTTATATCTCTCTCCTTCTCGGCATTATCTATTCCGGATTTGCCTTCCTTGTTTCGTCATTACCGCCACCGATTCTGTTACTTGGTGATTTTAATGCCCACCATTTCCTCTGGGGGGGTCTCACTGTGATTCCCGTGGAATTCAGTTAGAGGCTTTTCTTGCCACCCACCCCCTCCATGTTTTAAATACAGGTACTCACACCCATTTTGATCCTCGGGCTCATACTCTCTCTTGCATCGATCTCTCAGTTTGCTCTTCCTCCGCCGCATTAGACTTCACTTGGTCTGTTCTCCCGGACTTACATGACAGTGATCATTTCCCAATCATTCTTACTTCCCCTTCATATTCGCCACCTCTTCGCACCCCACGCTGGCAATTTAATCGGGCAAATTGGAACCTTTACTCACACCTAACTGTTTTTTAAAGAGGTTCCTTCTTCGTCCTCCATCGATGAGCTTTTACACCTCTTCTCGTCCTCCGTTTTCACCGCAGCTCTCATTCTATACCCCAAACTTCGGGCAGGCATTCTCAGAAATGCGTGCCTTGGTGGTCTCCTGCTTGTGCTCATGCAGTACGTTTGAAACGCGCTGCATGGGGCAGGTACCGGTACAATAGAAGCACAGAGTGACTCCTTTGATTTTAATCAGAAGCGTGCGAGCTCGTCGCCGTTTCGTCTAATCCCGTGGAAGCTAAAGCTCTTGCTGGAGAGATTTGTCTCCCTCAATCACCTATGCTTCTCTGAGTGCAGTTGGAAAAAAGTACGAAAACTGAGTGGTAGATATTCTCTGACCCGGCTCCTGTTTCTGCGGGTTGCGGTCTGTTGATTATAGCAAACACACTAGATGTTGCCAATGAAATTGGCAATCTTGGTCGTATATCTCAGGGAATCCATTATGCCCTCATTTCTTTCACTCAAAGTCTTGCCAGAGTGTTAGACCCTTGGACTTTTATCTCTCAGAGAAGAACAGTATAATGGCCTGTTACACTTCAAGAATGGACGGGCAACACTCTCAGCTTGTCGCAATCATCGGCAGTGGGCCCCGACGACATTCATATTCGTATGCTACAACATTTACATCGGTAGCCCTTGCAGTCCGATTAACGCCTTTTCATCTGAGTTGGTCACAAGCGAGTTCTTCCACAGCTCTGGGAATCCGCCATTGTTCTCCCTTTCCGCAAACTGCACTACGGGACATGAAAACTCTCACTATCTCCCATTGCTCTTACCAAGTGCAGTTTGCAAAGTAATGGAACCGTCTAGTAAATAGTCGTTTAGTGAGGTATTTAGAGACACATCATCAGTCTCTCCACTCGTCATATGGCTTTCGTAGGGACGTTCTACCATAGACCTTACTGCGCTTGGATCGTATGTTCGTAATGCCTTTGCGAATAACACTCAGTTTTGCAATATTTTTGACCTTGAGAGGCATATGACACAACTTGGAGGTATAATATTTTAGACCAAGCCCACTCCTTAGGCCTTCGAGGCAATCTACCATCCTTCCTTAAAAAACTTTTTAACTGACAGGCATTCCGTTTTCGGTTAATAATGTGCTCTCCCCGGACTTTATCCAAGCTAAGGGTCCCCAGGGATGTGTTCTGGCACAACATTTTTTCTCCTTGCTATTAATAAATTGGCCTCTAGTCTTCCATCAAATATTTGGTCATCACTCTATGTTGATGACTTCGCTATTCCCTGTGCAGGCGCTGACTGTCACCTCCTTACAGTTTCTCTCCAACATGCAGCGACCGTGTTTCCAATTGGCCACCACACATGGGTTTAAATTTTCCAGCACTAAAAACCCCATCAAATCACTTTCACTAGACGCTCTGCCCATCCCGATCATCCTTTTTACCTCTATGGCTCCCGTATCCTGAACGTGATACAGTCAAGTTTCTGGGCCTCTCTTTGATCGTGGGTTTTACCCTGGAAACCTCACATTACCTCTCTGAAGGCAACTTGTCACACCCGGGCTAAACCCTTCTTAAAACCCTTGCTCATCTTTCGTGGGGAGCTGATCGTCGAACCCTCCTTCACCTACATTCCACCCTTATTTTATCGAAACTTGATTATGGTGACCAGATCTAAATTCAGCGGCATCTCCTCTACTCTCTCTAACCTTAACCCCATTCATCACCAAGGATTAAAAGTTTATGCCTTGGTGCTTTCGCTCTTCCCCTGTCGAAAGCCTCTATGCAGAAGCGAACGTTCCATCCTTATCTGATCGCCGTGAATGCCCATTGCCTGCGCACTATGTACGCTCTCATGATCTCCGCAATCTTCCATTTATAGAATGGTCACTGATATTAGTAGACATTCTTTATTTTGTTCGCTGCCCCTGCTTACTCCGTCCCTTCTCTCTTCGCCTTCATTCGCTCTTGTCTTCTCTTTAACTACCATCTTTCTATGTACATGTAGCATCTCACCCTTTTTCCCCACCCCCCTGGGAAGTTCCAGCTGTTCGAGTCTGTTCTTTCTCCCTCCCTTGCTCGAAAGCCCAACTGTCTACGGTCCTTTCCCCCTCTCTTTTCTTGACCACTTCACTCTCATTCTCATGCCATTGCTGTGTACAACAGATGGCTCTAAGGGCTTCTGACGGGGTAGGATTCGCAGCAGTGTTTCCGGACAGCGCCGTACAAGGGCATTTACTATCTTCGGCTAGTATTTTTACTGCTGAATTATATGCCATCCTTACAGCACTTATCCGTATTGCATCTATGCCTGTGTCATCATTTGTGGTTGTCTCAGACTCCCTTAGTGCTTTACAGGCTATACAAAAATTTGATACACCTCACCCCTTAGTCCTCCGTATCCAACTTTGGCTACGCCGCATCTTTACCAAGCATAAAGATATTGTTTTTTTGTTGGGTCCCTGGTCATGTTGACGTACAGGGCAAAAACGGGCAGACACTGCTGCGCGTCGCGTACTGACCTACCATTTTTTTATAGAGGATTTCCCTGTACGGCATTTTGCTTAAATCTTCCCACCTTCACACCCCTTGGGGAAAAACGTTGTCTACATGCTCGCAACAAACTTCAAATCATTAAAACCCATATAGGGTTTTGGCCTCTTCTTGTCACCAGGTGGGTTTGGGAGACTACCCTCCCGTCTTTGCATTTGGCCCCTCTGTCTATCAGGATATCTCATGGAGAGGCGTCTTGCTCCTCCTGTAGAATTGCCAAGCTATTCATCAGCCACATTTTGTTGGACTGCCCACTTTATCAACGGCACGCAAATTTTTTCCTCTTCGTCGCTTTGCCCCGCGCTCCTCTTTACCTTTCCCTTTTCCCTGTGGGGGCCCCCTTTTTACATCCGGACTCTCTCATTTATTTTTGAAACGACGACTTACTTCACAAATTCTATACTTTCAGCCCTTTTACTTGAAACTTTGCACCCTCTACCCCTACTATCCCCTCCCCCGCTTTTTCGTAACCTCTGACACCCCCCCCTCCCTTCTCCCATCCAATTCCCCCTGCTTCCTTCCCTCCCCGCAGCGCTGTAGCCCTTGGGGCTTACCCTTCTTTTTTGATTTAAAATAATAATAATATAAAATTGTTCCCGAAAGGAATAACCTGGTACTAGTAAACAAAAAATGTTTTGTATTCCTTTTTTTATTATGCATTTTTTTACTTTTGAAAGGGTTTCTAAAAAAATAAAAAAAAAAAAAATCATTTTTTAACATTAATATTTGATTTTAATTGGTGGTGTTATTTTTCTACTTTTTAGTGTATGTTAAGGATGTAATTTTTCATATCTGTTTTAGTCTGTAAATTTATTTTTTTTGTGTTTTTTTCCCATGCACACCAACTTTTGGGTAAATACTGATTAAGGTTTTGATGAGGTCAGGGATGACCCTTTCATTTGGAAATTCAATGTATGTTATTTTGAACGGGGACTGTACATACGGGGAGGGGGGATGTAGAAGTGTCAGCTGTGTCTGCACGGCAAAAATTTATTTTTATAAAAAGGGGGGTTTTTTAGGTTATGTATATGGTTGGGTTTTGTATATGGTTGTAATATGGCCATAGTCTATGGGTTCTTAAAAAAGACGGGTTTTTGTACTAAGGTTTTAATACTATATGGTTTTTTTAATTTTTTAATCTTTTAAAATTAAATTTTATTTGCTTGTTTTAAAAAAAAATATAAAAAAAAAAACCCCTAACCTCGGAATACTGTAACCGCTGTCTTTGTTTTTTACGCGCAACACACACGCCCAGGTTTGTCACCCCAAAGCACCCCTTACCCCCCTGCACCCTAAACCCCTTGAAACCTTCATTTTGTAACTCCCTCATCTCCCCTTGACCCGACAATTTCATCCATAGGAAAATTGCCCCCCCCAGCCCCTTTTTCCCCCAAAAAGCCCCTTAAAACCGTCCCCAGATAATTTGAAAGCCCCCTTTTAAAATCATTTATCGTTTTGCCCACCCACATAATATTTTCTAATCCTTTCCCTGGGAACCTCCCACCATTTGTACGGGAAAACTTCCAAACCCCTGTGCCTTTGTAAGCTCCTTCCATAGGAAGAAAACCCTCTAACCCCCCCTCATCACTCAAGCCTTATATTTAATTCCCGTAACCCCGTATTTCTGCAACGCCTCCCCCCCAACCTCCACAAAAACTGCCTTGATCTGACCATGTTTTTTCAAATTCAGTACAACCCGTGAAAAGATACACTCTATCTAACCTCGCTGCATACCCTCTCCTAAAAAATTTATGCTCTGTCTCCCACGCCCCCCCCTCGAATGCGTCTCTTAACCTAATATCCCTCAATAAATCTCGTAGGGCCACCGACACATAACCTGCCCCTTTCGGTTCCACATCAGCCCTCCTAATGACGCAGTTCCAATCACCTCCTACTATTGCCACCTCCGGTAATGCACGGAAAAAAAAACACAAGGTCCTCGCACACAAACTCCTGCTTCACCTGTACGTTATTCTCTGCAGGCGCATATACGCTAATAAAAGCCACACGTTTTCCCATCCACAAACCATCTACGTTGCAACACCCTTCCCCCTCCCCCCTCTCACTTCTCTGCAAAACAAACGGGCTCGCCTCCCTAATTAATATACCCACCCCCCCCTTTCAAACGGGCAGATGGCAGGGTTACCACCTGAAACCCCTCCATCTCCAACACCCTACCCTCCTTAAAATTGTGCTCCTGTATGAACACAACATCCACTCTAAATTTATTCAGAAACATTGAAAACCATTCTCTCTTTACACTATTACACAAACCATTAACGTTTACTGTCATACACCGGAGGCCTATTAAAGTTTCCACCCCTGCCTCCTCTCTTCACTCTTCCGATGGCCACCAGAACGTGTGGGACCACTTGTCACCTGCACACTTCCTCTCTCCCCCCCCCCCTTCTTTCGGTGCCTCCTGTCATGGCCACCACTACCTTCACCTTCTGCCCATATTTGCTTCCCAGTCCGCTGTGCTGGCGTTAGGACATCATCTGAATCCGATGCAGCGGCTCTCTTTCTTGTGACAGGCGCATCCTCCATGGGTTGGTCTGGGGATGCCTCACAATGTACCTCTACCTCCACTGTACACAGTGGCAAAGATCTCGGTGACACCTCAGTCACGCTGTCACTCCTGTCGTCCGAATAGTTCTGTTTTTGATGCCCCACAGCCTTCACCTCGTCTTCTACCACCCTGTCAGGAGCAGCCACCTCCTCAGGCGGTGACAAGGACTTCAGAACCTCGGCTAATTCCTCCTCAAGTTCCAACACTTCCTCCTGTACTTTTTGCTCAACCTGATCCACTGGAAGTGTGTCTGGACCAGGTAACTGATCAAGGGCCTCACCCTCTCTCCCAGCCTTATACGCCTCATCCACTATCTCGCTCCATAGACGACCACGCCTTCCTTCACGTCGTTGATCAACGCCTGCTTCCCCTGGTGTAGAAGCGGATGTCTCCGCCCCTGGGCCAGGAGCTCGTTGCCGCTTCCCACACTCCGCCGCTATGTGATCATATTCCCCACATAGTCGGCATGTACGCCTTTGCCCCGCGTATGACACCATGACCTGTGTCCTGAATTCCTTTAGGTACCACGTAAGACGGTATGGGGTGTCGCAATGTCATTTTTAGGTTAAAAGTGCCCTCCGGCATACCTGTGTAGGCACCCAACACCCACTTACCATGCTGGGCCAAATGAACAGTTCCGTATTCCTCAAAACTTTATCTGATATCTGTCTCATTCCACCTCAAAGGGGACATTACGCAGTTTAATCCATGTTATATTGTCATGGATACATCGATCATCCTCACACGCACAGCTGGTGTTGCATCAAGACTTAGGTCCTGAAACGGTTGCACCAACGACTCATAAACCGTTGCTGAGAGCAGTTTCACAAAAAATCTACGTGCTCCGTTCATGCTACCCCGTACAACTCCCATCCTGAATTCCATACGTGTCTCTGATGATTTAGGTAGTAATACCTGGCTGACGCTGGCGTTATGCCCCACTGAGAAGTTCAACACCGACAGTGTTAATCCTGCGTCTATAACTGCACCCCCCCATGTGACTAATGGTAGTTCTCCTGGTCTGAGGACAGAGGCGCGACAAGCACCACCTCACACTACTGCTGTCAGGGAACTGAAGTGCGTTTGCGCAGGAGGTCTGCACGGCCCAAGAGCGATGCAGACATGATCCTATAACTAACGGATGACAACCTACCCCTGAACATGCATAATAAAATTCATTGTCTGCATTGCTCTTGGCTGTGTAGAACCCCTTGCCTGACGCTCCTCAGTAATCTGACAGCAGTGGTACGAGGAGGTGTTGTTTGTCTCTGTTGACACCGCTGGAAATTACTGGTGTTAAGATGGCGTTTGTTATCGCAGACGCGTTAATACTATTGGTATTGAACTGCTTCGAGTGCGATTACACCTAGTTCAGCTCAAATACTCTTACCCAAGATAATCAGGGAGACATACGGCATACAAGATGGTGAATTGTATGGGGTAGCGCTGAACGGAGCGCATAGAGTATTTGTGAAACTGCTTGCTGCGACAGTTTATGAATCGGTGGTTAAGCGCTTTCAAGATGTGTGTTTTGATGTTACTCCTGCTGTGCGTGTGAGACTGGTGGACGTGTCTCGATATTATACTGGATAAAGTTGAGGAATGTCCCCTTCGAGGCAAACGAAGCTGACATCAGAAACGTATTGAGAAATATGGAACTGTGCATTCTGCCCAGCAGGGTAAGTGGATAATGGGTGCCTACACAGGTATGCCGGAAGTACATTCAGCCTTAAGATGACGTTGCGTCCAACCCATACCGTCATATGTGTATCCTCAAAATTTTAGAACACAGGTAGTGGTTTTATATCCTGGACAGCGGCGTACGTGTCGCATTTGTGGAGAGTATGACCACATAGCGGCGGCATGTGAAAAGAACAGACGCGTGACCAAACTGTGCAAGAAGACCATAGCCCCAGTCACACGTGATGAAGGTGAGCATCGTTCGTCAGAAGGAAGGGCGTGGTCGTTTGTGGAGTTTTTTTTTTTTTATATTTTATTTAAACTCAGTACAAAAAATATATGGGTACATAATCAATATGTAACAAGATACAGGCAGTAAAACGATAATCTGCAGTGACTACACAAATACCAAAGAAGCACTTATATAATGACATCAGAATTGGGCTGCTGCACTCCAATTAAACACTACTTTTATGTACTGTGCTTCACGTGAAAAGATGGTCTTATAATAAAAACGATAGTCCTACTTAGTAATGCTGACAGTCCCCCCCCCCTTGAAAAACATATCACTTTCACCTGAGTATACTCATTGACATCTCTTATACATTTTTTTTTTTTTTATTTAAAAAACACAATACACATCATACATGTATGCTATACTTAGGTTACATAAACAAAGAAACGTGATCCATTAAATAATAAAAACAAACAACTTCACATTCCTTATCCCAGCACTAAACTTATACATAAGAAAAACACGTTCAACTGTAAATGCTTGATTCCCCCTCCAAAGTGCCCAACCAGCACACACAACATACACGTAACTAAAAACAGACCACACCTGAACATACAGGTGGGTTTATTATATCCATAAAATACAGCCAGTATCTTTATACACAAAAGGCAATATTATCCTAAGAATGTCACACTTATTTACATTATATATGAAACTTTATAAACAAAGACATTCTCATATAATCCAATTCGTTGCACACTCATTAATATTGTATATTAAACTTTATACACAAAGACATAATACTAAACAGCTCAAAAATTACAATATAATAAAGGTGACAAAATAGCCATTTCCACACCTTACCACAGAGAAACTAAACACACTATTAAAATAACAAAGATACACACTCATGTTACATAGCCCATTATTATCAGTGTGTTAACAATGCTTTGAGTGTTCCTTCTTGTAGTTGTCTCACTGACAAAGATCATTTACCTTATTAAAACTATGATCATCAATGACCTCTTGTCTTTCCACACATGGTTAAACTACAACATTCACACAAGAAAAACTCAACAAATTATACCACATCTGACATGTCATCCCCTCCCATACAACTCTCATGACAATCCTACCACATTTACATATCCTTCATTATGGTCATAACTCGCTCTAGAAAAGGAAAATGGTCCCTTAGTACTTAAGTAGCCAAATTACTGAGTCCCCTTACCGTTATATTTCTATATGCCTCCGGGAACGCAGTCGCCCACCTGTTACCATAAATGAGTTTATTTCTACAGACTGTGCGATAAATTCCTGCCGCAATTGCCCTTACCCTAATCCCCCCGCCTTTTTCCTTCAAGCCCCAGGAATAAAACAAGAAATCTGTCACAATGTACAGAATGGCTCTTTTTACAACCTCAGACACCCCCCTTACCTCTAAAGTTAGGGCACGCAGGAGCTCTACATTGCCCCCACCCATTAACTTGAAGACTCTAGCCAGCCACACCCGTACCTGCCCCAACTCCCTACAAATATATATGGCATGAAAAGCTGTTTCCGATTCCTCACAATGTTCGCATTTCGCCTCCTTTACCAAACCCATCACACACAAAGCCTGCTTTGACGCTAAAATCCCCATTACAAACCTATAAACTCCCTTACCCGAGGCATTAATCTAAGTTTCTGGAAATCATGCCAAATCGTACCCCAATCATACAAAGGGTATACCGCCACCCCTTGCATCACTTCTGGTTTCCTACTCATCTCTACCAACCTTCCCACCTTGAGCTATTTTTACCTCACCTATTACTAACATAACCCTTAGCATATTCTCACATTCCATCAAGTCCTTTCCTCCCCACCATCGTCGTACATCCCTCATCACCCTCCCAACCCTCACTCCTTTTACCCCCCCCCTCCCTTACGTACTTTTGTTTAACATACATGGCCTTTACCCTCGGCCCTAGCATCAAAAGCCCTACTCCCCCTCTGCGCACATTCGTCATAACCACCTCTTTACTTAGCCATGCCGTCCACAACCCCATATTATAACGAAGCACCCTTCTCTGTATCTCCTTTATCTCCTGTTCCCGTAAAGGATACACCACTGCCACGTTCCACACTTTACTATAAACCAATGAATTTATTATTATTGCCCTTTGCATTAGAGTAACATCCTTCGCTCTTGGGTTCCTAATCCGTTGTACAACTTTCTCTCCACCAATTCCGAATTCCTCCGTCTAGCCACTTGCTCATCTGCCATAATAGATAATCCCACAAATTTTCAGCTGTTCAGTCACATCCATCCAAACTCCACCCCCATTCTACCCCGCACCCAATCTCCTATCTCTAATAATTTCGATTTAGCCGTGTTGACACGCATGCCTGACGCCTCTCCAAAAACCTCATTACTCTCTCCACCTTTCGCAAACCTTCGACATCATTGATCAGTATTGTTGTGTCATCTACATAACCAACTACCTCTGTGAACTCCTTACTCTCCTCCTGTAACGTTGTTGCTTCCTCAACCATTCCATAAAACGGGTGTTGCATACATGCAAACAGAATTTGAGACATAGGACACCCTGTCTCAAACCTTTCTCCATTTTCAACACGCTACCCAACCTACCATTAATTTTCACCTGAATCGTAGCTCTAGCATACAGGTCTTCACCCATTTTACTATTCCCTCCCC
Source organism: Cherax quadricarinatus (assembly GCF_026875155.1). Classification (NCBI taxonomy): domain Eukaryota; kingdom Metazoa; phylum Arthropoda; class Malacostraca; order Decapoda; family Parastacidae; genus Cherax; species Cherax quadricarinatus. The sequence continues at coordinate 31,192,484 of NC_069464.1, read as the reverse complement.
AAAACCCATAAGCCTTAAAGTGTCAACCATGTACTCTCTATTCACACCGTCATAAGCATTCTCCCAATCAATGCCCAAAATTCCACCACCCTTACAACCCTGCAAAAATTCCCTAATACGACTATGTCCATCCCTCATACTACGACCCGGAATTCCCAACTGACCCTTGTGCACAATACCACCTATCACCCTCTTCATCCTGTTCCCTAGAATCTTCGCAAAAATCTTATAATCTGTACACATTAAAGATATGGCCCTGTACGTGCTCAGTGTTCTCCCCTCGCTTTTTTTCTTTACAAGCACGACCACACCCGTCCTCTGTGACGTTCCCAATTTCCCTTCCGTCAGCATACAATTCAATACCTGAACCAAACAAACATTTATGGTTTCCCAATGCACTCTGTAAAAATCATTGGAAAGCCCATCAATTCCCGGTGCTTTCCCCTTACTTAAATTGAACACTGCCTCTTTCACTTCTTCCATACTTATTATTCCCTCCAATCCCCCTCTGTCCTCCCCACCTTTCCCCAAGACCTTCACCCCTCCTCTTTCTTTATTAACTATCCCCACATTACCATTCCTCGCCCAGCTGCCGGTGAGGGTGGACGTTTGCTACTCCTCTCTGACAGGCGCAAGTGCTAGCCAGGCTGTCACAATGGTGGTTGGGGTGCGACGCAGAATTAACACTGTCGGCATAGAATTACTGAGAGGTACAATTAATCAAGATTCGGCGTTGACGTTGTTGCCTCTGATTATTCGAGAGACATATGGGATTGAGGATTGCGACCTTTACGGTGTAGCCTTAAATGGAAACTACCGAATGTTTGTGAAACTGCTGTCATCACACGTGTATGAGGATCTACTTGCTCAATATCAGGATGTTGCTATCGAGGTTAACGAGGGCATCCTGGTAAAGATGGTCGATGTTTCGAGTCAATTTACGTATGTAAAGTTACGTAATGTGCCTTTCGAGGCAAATGAAGCTGACCTACGTAGTGTGTTCGGGAAGTTTGGAACTGTACACGTAGCTCAACAAGGCAAGTGGACGGCAGGGGCTTATGTGGGTTATCCAGAAGGTAGTTTTAGCCTAAAGATGACTCTGAGGCAACCTATACCTTCGTATGTGTTCTTAGAGGAATTTAGGAAACAAATACTCGTAACTTACGCTGGCCAACGTAGAACTTGTAGACTGTGTGATGGTTATGATCACATAGCGGCTGAATGTTTTGCGGCGGAGAACTGGCCAGGAATCCCAAAGGGAGTGAATTACGAGGCGAGGACCTACGGGGAAGATCAAAACCCGCCAGGATGGACGTAGGCCGTGGTCGGTTGGAGTGAGGAATTTGGAGGAAATGCAACTGAGGGGGAGCATGAGGGTGCAGTGCAGCAATTGAGTGCGTCTGCAAGGATGTGATCACGAGGCGGACAAGGGTACCGAAGCCCGTAGAAATTGACCGTAGTGTTGAGACGTTTGCAGGAGAGTTCCTAAATCGGAGAACCCTTGACAGAGGTAACGACAGGAGACCAGGTCAGGGACGAGGGGAAGCATGCGGGTCTGAAGAAAGGAATGAATGTCGGCTTGGCCAAGTGTGAGAAGGGAATGAGGTGTTTAGAGGTGGAGGTGCACAATGAGGAAGGTCAGGAGCTAGCATGGGGGAAATGAGGAAGTGTCAGAAGCGGGCCACTGTCACGTGACTGGGAAATGACGTCCACACCCCAGCAAAAGACCAGGGAAAAAGGCGGGGAATTGAAGGTGTGTGTAAGGCACAGGAAAAAGAACGCCAGCAAGGGTTAGGAGTGGAGGGGATGGGGTGAGTGCCAAGGAGGGTGTGTATGAGTGACTGGACAGTGGAAAAATGTGGTGGGGGAAAAGTGGGTGGAAAACTTTAAGCAGGCCTAAGGTATGACATTAAGTTAAGGTTTAAGTAAGAGTGGTAAGTGGTGTGGTTGCGAGGACTGCTGTATCGTAAAAGGTAGAAGTTGCCTTAAACAAGAGCCAAACTTGAAAAAGGGAAATTGCTGGAGGGGGATGGTATAGGGCTTTGTACTCCAACGACAGTTTAAAAGGTGGGTGGGGTGTTTTAATGTGAGGCAAGCCGTTGTTTTGCAAGGTTGAGGGGGGGGTGGGGGAAGAATAATGAGAGGGGACGGTGTGATGGGAAAACTGTAATGTGTCTTTGTTGGGTGTATGCTCGGCGGGAGAACGATGCGGGGGTTTAAAATCGGCATTTGTAAGGGATGATCTGGTGTATTTCTTGAGAGTGCTGCCAGGGTGCATTGATTGGGGGAGTTTGGGGATTGTATAATAGGGAGATTTAGTGTGATGCCAGCGGGGCGGGATATTTTTCAACGTGTTGCGAGCCTGTTTTAGAAAATTGGGTACGAGATGATTTTGGGGTGGAATAGGTGAAGTGCAAATACTATGAAGGAGGGAAACGCAGTAGGACTGGATAGGATCTAATAACGAAGGGTTTCAGTGGGTCTTTTAAAACAATAGAAGCAATTTATTCAGATCACGGGCGTGGTGGTGGGGGTAGCGTGGGACTCGTTAGTGAAAGGGTTTTTGAAAGCTCTGGAAAAAAACCCACGCGACTCCTTGAGGAGAGGAAGTGGAGGGGGGTTTGCTTCGCTGTGGAGGAAGCTAAGTGAGGAGGCAAAATGGGTTGATAATGTTGTACTTTTGGTGGACAGGTGGGGCCCAAAGGAGAGGTTCGTAGTTTTTACGTGGGTGAGGGGAAGGTATAAATCGATGAAGTATGGATTAACAAATTTTTTGGGGAAAGTAGAATAGGATACATCATGAGCAAGGAATAGTGGGAGGGGTATTCCAAAAAAGGCAATAGATGATTGAAGAGCAGGATAAGAGAGTGCATGAAGGAGAGTTTCTGCGGTGCGGGTGCAGGCGGTGTGGAGGAAGTGTTTTGGGGGACAAGCCATCGGCATGTGGTGTTGAGGAGACAACAGCAGAGGAGGACAGCAACCACATGCAGATTTGGAAGTGCCACTGGGTGGAAAGGGTTTAGGGAGGGCAGGTGTTAAAAACGCTGGGTGATGGTATGTTTGTGGATGCATGGTATGGGCATTTTTGGGAAAAAGTAAAGGAGTTAATAGGGAGGACTTGATGGGGTGTGTGCTGTAGGCCTTAGTCTGGGAGGAAGGACAGGGAGCTTGGGTGGTGAGATTGAGAGGGGGGAATGGAGAGCGCTTGTAGACATGTGAAAGGAAAAGCACCAGGATTGAGGACCCCAAAGGGGAATTTACTTAAAACATTGGGACTGTTAAGGGGTTTTTTAGTAATGCTGTCAATAGAATAAAAGGGGGGGGAGAACGGGCGAGGAATCAGTCAGGGTCGTAGTGCTTGTGCCAAAGGGTTAAGGGACAGAGTACACTTAAAAAATTACAGGGCATTATTTCTCAGTGTGCGGACATAAATTGTTCGGAAGATTTGGGGAATAGGTTAAAATGTGTTGTGGGACGTGAAGTTTCAAAAAGGTCAACAGGGTTGCCAGGACGGTCGATGGTCTTTGGGCACGGAATTCTAAAGGGGTTTGTTGAGAGTTTTGAGGGAGCAGGAGAAGGGGGAATGGTGGCGATTGATTGGCAGGGGGCTTAGATCAGGTGGAAAGGGAGGGTTTAAGACAGTCCTTAGCAAACAAGGTTTGGGGATGAGATTGTGGGGGGTTGAAAACGTTGTATAAGGGCAAAGCGAGAATTCAGTCAATGGACGCGTGGGAGGTGTGGTGAACATGGAAGGGGCTTGAGGCAGGGTTGCCCGTATCACAGTATTATTGCATGTGTGAAAGATCCATTTTATGGTTGGTTGAGACCACGTGGTGGTGGGGGGGGGGTCAAAGGAGGGCTTGTTTAGGCATCATGTGGTAGGTTACGTGGATGCACGACACTCCTAGTCCGGAAAGGGAAAAAGATTGAGGGGTTGGGGGGGGGGTTGGCATGTTTGGAGGGGCGCAGGCAGGGACGGTAAACGTTGAAAAACAAAATCATGGGTAGGGAGTGGAGACAGAGTTGTTGGGACTGTGTGGTGAGAAGGCAGGAAGGGCAGTTATTAATTTTTGGAAATTTCGTATAGACGACATACGGGAGGCTAGGGAGGCGAATTCGTTGAGAATGGTGGAACGCTGGAACATCGGTTGGGATGTTCGGCCTTATCATTGACATTGTTGGAACGGGCGTTGATATTAACGTATTGTGTACAGTAAGGTATGGTATGTAGCAGCAGTTTTTCCTTTGGTGAGGGTCTGGATACTCGTTTCCTTAGAAGGTTTTGGGTTTCTTATGGGGCTAAGGATTTTAAATGGATGAAGGGGAGGTGGTGACTTTGCCGTGAGGAAGGGAGGTTTAGGTTTGTTGGACCTGGAAGGGGGGTAAAAATGCATTTTGTCAGGTGGGAGTGGAAAAGATTAGGGGGACAGGGGGGGACATGCATGCAAAGGTTTAACATATTTTGAGGGGAAAATTTTATGTGGGTGGGGAATGGAGGGAGTGTCAGATTTGATGAGGGCATTTTTTTGGGCGTGCGAGCCGAAAATTAAAGGGAGGGATTATATCAAATATTATTGAGGGTAGAGGAGAGGGCCCCCAGTTGAGGGGCTGTTCCCGATGTATGCATGGGGCGCTATATGGAGTCTTTTGGTAAACTAAAAGCTAGGGCCCAGGGTGCGAGAGATCATGTTTAAATTTTTACATGGGATTCTGCCTACTGGATCAGTCCTCAGAAACAGACGGGTGGTAGAGGAGGGTTTGGGGTGGGTTTGTGGGGAGTTGGAAACAGCCTATCACGTGGTATACTTTTGCGATTATTTGGGGAGTGGAGGGAATGGCTGGGGAATGTGGGCAGGAGGATAGGAGGACTGGGGGTGTCGTGTTGAGAGCGCTGGTCTTGATATAGGGGGGGTGGGGGAGAATGTGGCACGGGGAGTAGCTTATATCATGGTGGATTTCGTTTTACATATCGTGGGGAATGAGGGGGTGGATAATGGGGAGACGAGGAAACGAGTTTTTTGCGAGGATTTTTTGTAGGACAAAGAATAGAATCGGGAAATTTATGGGAGGAGATGGGAGGGAGCTTTTACTGAGGGTTACAGGTCCATAACTGTTGGGAGTTGCTAGAGTTGTGAGGGGGGGGGGGAAGTGGGGGTTTTGATTGTTGTATAAAGCATTCATAAAAAAAAGGGGGGGGTATCAAACGGGCTTGCCAAACGAAAGATGTTGGTTTGGTGTGCATGTGCATGGGTGAGGATAAAATGCAAGAGAACGATTGTGTGTTAATTGGGATGTGCATGGGAGTGCTGAGTTCCTGCGTTCTTTGTAGTTATATTTAATATTGTTAATTAAAGCCTTCTGCTGAAGGCTATCGTAGTAGCAATAAGAGTACAAGTCTGAGAATGCTGCATGGGACACAATAAAGATAGGATTTGACTCCCATTGTAAACTAATTCAGTTTCTAATGTATATATATATATTTTACAATGTTTTAAAATAATATTAGGACGCAGCTGGCGTTTTCACTACTGTAGAGTTGTTATTGTTTTCAATATAATATGTTCTTAGTTTAATTTAGTATGGTTAGTTTATAAGTTTAAAAAAACAAAGTGAAATGCTTACATTTTGGTGAGCGGGGTAAATGGGGGGGGGGGTTTTTACTGCTGCATTTTGCGGCATGTAATTTTGTGTGTGGATATTGAAATTAGCAGTCGGGAAGGAGTAAGAGGATTCTTTATTTTGTATTACTTGAATAGTTATATTTTGTAGTAATGAATTATGTATATGGCAGTATTCACCTATCAGCTGCATGACATATTACTGCATATTGCAGTGTATAGAAATTGATGAATTTATATTGTCTGTCGATGCTCTCATGCTGTATGCTTTTGTTAATGTATTGTATGTTATAAATAAAATAAAAAAAAAAAAACTATCCCCACATTACCTTTTTCCCATTTCCTTTTAAACCAATAGTCCGCATAATTACTTATCCCCTCAGTTGTCACCAACATTTGCCCCTTAGTAAAACCTTCCAAATCGTCACTAACCTCTAAAAGTATTATAGTGGACTCCTGTTGTCTAATGCGAAAAACTTTTTAACACACTACCCGACGGTTTATCTCCCCATAGCACGGCATCCATACCTGCCCTTACCCTTAATTCATCAAATCTTTCATTATGTATGTCCCTTAGTCTCCCTCTTAGCCCTGATAATTTTTTCAAAAGACTTCCCCTCATCTCTTGCGTAACACTCATTGAGCTGCTGTTCCAAATAATTCTGTAAACCGTACCTCCACCTCGCCTCCTCCCTTCCTTTATATTTATTTAAAACCCCGCGATACCAGGTTTAGCCCTATTTTCCCACCAATCCAAAATTTCTCCTACCCCATCCCTTGCCCCACCAATTGTCCCCCACCAGTCTCAAACTCTGCGTTCACAAACCCCACTCCCCACCAACCTCGCATTTAACTTCCAGAAACTGAATATACCTTCCACTCCCTCCCAATCGTTCTACCAAAACTGCCCTACGATCCGAAAACCATACGTTCACTGTTTTTACCCCTCCTGCCCAAACTGCCTCCGTTATTAAATTCCTATCTAACCTCGCTGAATAAAAATTTTCTAACAAAAGTGTAATCCACTCTTCCCAAGCCTCACTCCCTTCCACGGTCCCTCACCCCTGCATCCTGTAAAACACTGCGTAAAAAGACCGTAAAATACACAACCCGCCCCCTTTGGCTCCACGTCCCCCCCTTATAACATAGTTCCAGTCCCCCCCAATTACAGTTACTAGAGGTAAACCCCTTAAAAAATACACTAAAACGTCTCTCACAAATCCTCTTTTACTTTGATTATATTTTCTGCTGGCAAAATAAACCCCAGTGAAACATACTCCAGATGCTCCCCACTCACCATCCACCTCCCTCACTACCCTCCCCCCCCCCCCTTCCCACTTTATAATACGTAAGGGACTAATTTTCCTCACAGCCACGCCACTCCCCCCTTTTAACCTAACAGACCCACTTACATACAATTTATAACCTTTTAATGCCAAAAGCACAGCCTATCTTATAATTATGTTCTTGTATAAAGCATACATCCACATTATATCTCCTCAAAAACCATTCCATCCATATCGTTTCACTTCATTCTTCAATTCATTTACATTTACAGTTACTATCGTGAATTTTTTTTAAAGTGGTTTGGTTTTCCCTTTCTTCTTGGCACACACCCTCCTATACCGTCCTGCTGTATGGCATCTTTCTTGACAGCTTGCTTTTTTCAACCCCCCCCTATCCCTTCATTATCCTAGAACCATTGAACCCTACATTACCCCTTCCCCCTTTCCCCTTATGACATAAAATCCTTTCTCCAAGATTTTACTTTCCCGTTTTTTGTCCGGAGTAAGAACATCGCCCATCCCAGACGTTCCGCAGTTCTCTTACGAGAACTCCCCTCCCCACCACCTCGTCACCTGTCTTTTCTGCCCTATGGACCTCTGCCACAACGTTGTGCACATTAACATTAGTGCACCAGTAAATTCCTAACCTCCTGTTCTTGCTGCACAGTTGCCTGCACCAGGTTACACCCTTCATCCACCTGTCCCTCTTCAACGTCATGCAAAAAAGGAACTAAGTACTTTCTCCAGCAAGCCATCCCGTTGGCCCGTACCCTCATCAGACTCGATGTCGTCTGTCCCTTACAACTGTTAGCGTTACACTTTCCTCCAGAGTCGCCTCAGCCCTATCCACTTCGTCACTCCATCGGCAAGGGAAACTTGTTTGGCCTTACTCCTTCCTCCGACACCCCCAGAGCATTCCTCTGATGTAAGATCAAATGGTACTGTTCCCTCCGTCCAGCTTTTTTATAGCATTGGCGCCCATAGTTCAAAAAAACCACATAATCCCCAAGTCTTCCGCTGCCCTGAGTAGTACAACGTAGACCTGCGTCCCGGGAAAAACCTCCAAAAATATGTATGATGGGAAATTTGGGTGCCTCAACGTCATTTTCAGCGTAAATGATCTTCAGGTAGCCCCTCATAAGTCCATTTTGCCACACCCCATCACTGCTGAGTGGATTTTCCCATAGCTGCTAAACACCGCCGTCACATCATGCTCCGTCGCCTCAAAAAAACACGTTTCGTACCTTCACCCACGTCACATAGCTGGACACATCATGTAAGCAGACTTCCACCAGAGTGTTCACTGCCAGCCTCTTCTCTTGATATTTGTTGACTATGCTTGTGTAGAATCCTGCGTCTTTAAACTTGATGAAAATTCTCGACACACCATTTACTCCTACTCCATATAATTCTTCGGTCGGCAACACGTGCAGTAACACGTGCATGGTTGTTCCTGTAAGCGTGCCACGCACCAATTCCACACAAACAGTGCTCACCCGGCGTCCAATGCGATCCACCATGTTGTATGCACAAAACAGGAAAACTGCGCAGTAAACCAGTTGTATCAGGAGCTACTGCACAGCCTGTCCGCACGGCACAATAGCGATGCGAACAATGAGTTTTAAGTTAAAGGATTTACGGGATTTAAGTTTAAATGGGTAGCGACGGGCTAGTTTCTTGAGCGGAGATGTGTGGATGGCTTTTAAAGTGTGTGACTGGATTTGCACTGATACATTTATGCTTATCCTGAGTAGTGAGTGTGGTGTGGGTGGTGTTTTTACACATGTGTTCCCTTTATGTCGTGAAGATTTTGGATAGTATATATACGTAATGTATTGGAGCGCTACATCATTGTGTGCATACAAGGTGAAGGAAAATGTAGAATCTTAAAGTTTTTATGTGTGTGAGAATGACTGTTCGTTATTGTGAGAGTGCCTTCAAAGATTTTAGAAAGAAAATACTAATGGTGTTACAAGGATGCCTATGACTGTATCGAATTGCTGTGATACAAAGTCCGGGGTTTCCCTTCTTTTTGGATGCATTCGTAAGAACAATTTCTGTATTCAAAAGGGTTTCGAAGTTTTAATAGCGTAATGAGTAACGGGGGTACGTTTTATTTATCGAGATTGTATTTTGGTACAAAAGGCCAAAAAATATTTTTCGCGGCCCCCGGTTAAGATTTATAGTACGGGTTGGACATATGTGTGGGTAGTGTTTAAATTTTTAAAGTTTCATGCTTTTTTCCCTTTGTTTTTTTAAATTTTTTAAAAGTCCATAAAAGAGTAATGTAAGGTAATAAAAAAATGTATTTTGATTTTGTGTAAATCCCAAATTTAGATATTTTGTTGGATCGGGTGCATATATTTTTAATGCGGTGTATTTTAGTTTTAATATGCTATAGGGTAAAATGTGATGAAAAAAGTTTTGGGGTGGATTCCCCACCCGTGTTAAAGAATAGAGTAAATTACCTTGTTCAGGCAAAGTTTTCTAATTGTTACTTTGAGTAAGTAGTATCCTCGCTTTTAGTATGTCAATGTTTTTTAGGTATTTGATGGGGGGGGGGTCCCTTTTACTTCCAGAGCACATTGTACGACTTCATAAATGTCCCTTTGGTGGGGGGTGGATGTATAGGTTTTAATGGTATGTGGTGAGGTTTTTTCCCTTTTAAAAATTGTTTTGTATATAAAAACTTGGCGTAAGATGTTTAAGTGTGCTGAAGTAGATTCTCTGGATATGTTGTTGGTACACTGTGCGAAGTTTTTTCTTTTTTGATGGTGTATACGTATGTTGTACTTTAATTTTGTTGATACATGTTGTTTGGTTTCGAAACATGTTTGCTTACACGTATAATGTATACTGTATTTTAAAATAAAAAAAAAAAAAAAAAAAAAAAAAACTTGTCAACCAGCCGTTCATACACTCCAGCTGATCTCAGCTTGACGAAAATACGATAGGCACCATTTAGTGCCACACCATACAGTTCTTGACCCGCAAAAACCATAGGGGTCACGGATAATTTGCGGTAAAAGCACTTGTGCAGACCAAGGGGGTTATCGCACCACGCAACAATTCAATGCACACCGTGTGCATACGCCTTCTCACAGACTGTCCCATGTTGGGGAAAATATGTCTCCTCCAATGGCCAGCAGAGGGCAGTGTCACACGTCCGCACTCTGCTCAGGTCAAGCGGCAAATGTGATCGCATCATGTAGGGTTTTAGGGAAATACTAGTTGGCTTAGGTGTAAATATCGGATATCATTCGCTGCCTGACCACGGTGGAGTGCGGTTGTGCTCAGCACCCCTCTGCTGTTTTTCAGGCGAGCTACCTTAGTTCACCAACAACCATTGAGTAGTGAGGACGTGCGCTGCTCTTTGGGGATATCAAAATGGCGGAACATACAGTACGGAGAGTGTGAAGGATTACTCAGCCCTGTAACAACTTCAAACAGTATTACCAAGGCTGGCTCCTCCTCAGGAAAATTAGTGAATAGAAAAAGAAATAATAACAGACAAACACTTTATTATATAGAAAATATGAAATGTAAAACACTTAAATATGAAATATTAATCCTACATTAAAGAAAATGAAAAATATAAATGATAACTGAATTCAACGCTAATTTAAAGGTATATAAAACGTGGGTGTCTGGTGTTGGTGACACTGTTGTTGAAATCGTAGCCGTTGCTGAGGGGGGGGGTCGCAGGTGTTGGGGCACCACTGGCTAGATCTTCACGATTATTGCCGTGAGTAAATATCCGATGAAAAAGGAAAGCAGGTTCTTTACCACTGCAATGATGTGGGGTTATGTCCTGCAATTTCATACAGGTGCACAGGTACTTCAATACAAAATGGAGAAGTCTCTGGACGTTAGTCCTTCTCCTGTTCTGCTCGTTGATTGCCAGGTTACCCTCACTGACATCCAAGCTGGAAAGATAGACAGGTTACCCACTGCTTAAAATAATCACTCTTCATGGTAGTGTACAATATTCAAAAGATGTGATCATTACAACAGTCAACCTAGAGCAAGACTGAAAGGACTAAGTTTATTATTGGTCAAAAGTGAAGCTTTTAACCAAAAATCCACTAGAATACAAGGCAGGCATGTACTTACAGTAGAGTTGGAGCTGTGAGTCTAGTGATTTACTGTTTAACCAGAGCCCCACACGTCACCTTTCGGGGGGGGGGGAGGGATAGCAGGAGCTAGGACTGACCCTACCTTAACAAGCAGCCCGGGAGTCAAACTATCACTTTCAGGGAGGGGGAAGGGAAAAACAGGAAAAACGGGGGGGGATTGGCTTGCCCTACCTTAACTAGTAGCCGGCAGTTTAAACTACTGTTACTATATATATTCCCTCTACACCTATCTATTGAACTTTTCCCCCACACTCCCCCATACCAAGACTTATAG
>NC_069464.1:31139605-31180670 GCF_026875155.1 Cherax quadricarinatus | reverse complement strand
CATGGTAGGGAACCCCTGCGGGACCGGCTGTGTTACCCAATTTTCCCCCACAAAAAAGGCAGTGCGTAAGTCATGGATGTTCACCGCAGTTTCTGGCACGTAGAGTCAGGTTCATGGATGTTCACCTGCAGGACCGGCACGTACTGTCAATCACGTGGATGTTCACCCGCATTACCGGCATGTAGCGTCAGGCTCATTTATGTTCACCCACAGGACCGGCACGTAGAGTCAGGCTCATGGATGTTCACCCGCAGGACCGGCACGTAGAGTCAGATTCATGGATGTTCACCTGCAGGGCCGGCATGTAGCATCACGCTCATGGAAGTCCACCCGCAGGTTCGGCACATAGCGTCAGGCTCATGAATGTTCACAAGCAGGACCAGCATGTAGCGTCATGCTCGTGGATGTTCACCCGAAGGAACGGCACGAAGGGTCAGGCTCTTGGATGTTCACCCGCAGGCCCGTCACGTAGCGTCAGGCTTATGGATGTTCACCCGCAGGAAATGCACGTAGTATCAGGCTCATGGATGTTCACCCGCAGGACCAGAACGCAGCACCAGGTTCATGGATGTTGACCCGCAGGTCCGGCAGGTAGCGTCAGGCTCATGGATGTTCACTCGCAGGACCGACACGTAGCGTCAGGCTCGTGGGTGTTCACCCGCAGGACCGGCACGTAGCGTCATTCTCATGCGTGTTCACCCGCAGGGCCGGCACGTAGCGTCAGGCTCATGGATGTTCACTTGCAGGACCGGCACGTAGCTTCGGGCTCTTGGATGTTCACTCGCAGGACTGACACATAGCGTCAGGCTCAAGGATGTTCACTCACAAGACCGGCACATAGCGTCATTCTCAAGGATGTTCACCCGCAGCAACGGCACATAGCATCAGGCTCATGGATGTTCACCCGCAGAACCGTCACGTAGCGTCAGGCACATGGATGTTAACCCACAGGACCGGCACATAGAGTTAGGCCCATGGATGTTCCGCAGGACCGGCACGTAGCGTCATGCTCATGGATGTTCACCCGCAGGACCGGCACTAGCGTCAGGCTCATGGATGTTCACCAGCAGGACCGGCACATAGCGTCAGGTTCATGGATGTTCACCCGCAGGGTCTGCACGTAGTGTCCGGCTCATGGATGTTCACCTGCAGGACTGGCACGTAGCACCGAGTTCATGGATGTTCACCCGCAGGACCGGCACGTAGCGTCAGGCTCACGGATGTTCACCTGCAGGACCAGCACATAGTGTCAGGCTCATGGATGTTTACCTCCAGGTCTGGCACCTAGCGTCACGCTCATGGATGTTCACCCGCAGGACTGGCAGGTACCGACAGGCTAATGGATGGTCACCCGTACGACCGGCATGTAGCATAAGGCTCATGGATGTTCACCCGCAGCACCAGCACGTAGCATCAGGCACATGGATGTTCACCAGCAGGACCGGCACTTAGCGTCAGGCTCATGGATGTTCATCCGCAGGACAGGCACATAGCGTCAGGCTCATGGATGTTCACCCGCAGCACCGGCACATAGCATCAGGCTCTTGGATGTTCACCCACAAGTCCGGCACGTTGCGTCAGGCTCATGGATGTTCACCCGCAGAACCGGCATGTAGCATCAGGCTCATGGATGTTCATCTGCAGGACCGGCACGTAGCATCAGGCTCATGGATGTTCACCCGCAGGACCGGCACATAGAGTCAGATTCATGGATGTTCACCTGCAGGGCCGACACGTAGCATCAGGCTCATGGATGTTCACCCGCAGGTTCGGCACGTAGCGTCATGCTCGTGGATGTTCACCTGCAGGACCGGCACGAAGGGTCAGGCTCTTGGATGTTCACCCGCAGGACCGTCACGTAGCGTCAGGCTTATGGATGTTCACCCGAAGGAAATGCACGTAGTGTCAGGCTCATGGATGTTCACCCGCAGGACCAGCACGTAGCACCAGGTTCATGGATGTTGACCCGCAGGTCCGGCACGTAGCGTCAGGCTAATGGATGTTCACTCGCAGGACCGACACGTAGCGTCAGGCTCATGGATGTTCACCCGCAGCACCGGCACATAGCATCAGGATCTTGGATATTCACCCACAGTTCCGGCACATAGCGTCAGGCTCATGGATGTTCACCCGCAGAACCGGCACGTAGCGTCAGGCTCATGGATGTTCTCCTGCTGGACCGACACATAGAGTTAGGCTCACGGATGTTCCGCAGGACCGGCATGTAACATCAGGCTCATGGATGTTCACCTGCTGGACCGACACATAGAGTCAGGCTCATGGATGTTCCGCAGCACCGGCATGTAGCGTCAGGCTCATGGATGTTAACCCGCAGGTCTGGCACGTAGTGACAGGCTCATGGATGTTCACCAGCAGGACCGGCACTTAGCGTCAGGCTCATTCATGTTCACCCATAGGACCGGCACATAGCGTCAGGCTCATGGATTTTCACCCACAGGACCAGCACGTAGTGACAGGCTCATGGATGTTCACCCATAGGACCAGCACGTAGCGTCAAGCTCATGGATGTTCACCCGCAGGACCAGCAAGTAGCGTCAGGCTCATGGATGTTCACCTGCATGACCGGCACGTAGCACCAGGCTCATGGATGTTCACCTTAATGACTGGCACGTAGTGTCAGGCTTATTGATGTTCACCCGCAAGACCGGCACGTAGCCCCAGGCTCATGGATGTTCACCCACAGGACTGGTACGTAGTGTCAGGCTCATGAATGCTCACCTGCAGGACCAGCACGTAGCGTCAGGCTCATGGATGTTCACCCGCAGGACCAGCACATAGAGTTAGGCTCATGGATGTTCCACAGGACCGGCACATAGCGTCAGGCTCATGGATGTTCACCCGCAGGACAGGCACGTAGCTTCAAGCTCATGGATGTTCATCCGCAGGACCGGCACGTAGCACAAGGTTCATGGATGTTCACCCACAGGACCGGCACGTAGCACAATGTTCGTGGATGTTCACCCGCAGGACAGGCATGTAGCGTCAGGCTCATTGATGTTCATCCACAGGACTGGTATGTAGCTTCAGGCTTATGGATGTTCACCTGCAGAAAAGGTATGTAGCGTAAGCTCATGGATGTTCACCCGCAGGACCAGCACGTAGCGTCAGGCTCATGGATGTTCACCCGAGGGCCGGCATGTAGTGTCAGCCTCATGGATGTTCACCCGCAGGACTGGCACGTAGCGTCAGGCTCATGGATGTTCACCCGCAGAACCGGCACCTAGCGTCAAGCTCATGGATGTTCACCCGCAGAACCGGCACGTAGCATCAGGCTGATGGATGTTCACCCACAGGGCTGGCACGTAGCGTCAGGCTCATGGATGTTCACCCACAGGACCGGCATGTAGCGTCAGGCTCATGGATATTCACCCACAGGACCGGCACGTAGCGACAGGCTCATGGATGTTCACCCGCAGGACCGGCACGTAGCGTCAGGCTCATGTATGTTCACCCGCAGGACCGGCACGTAGGGTCAGGCTCATGGATGTTCACACTAAGGACCGACACGTAGAGTCATGCTCATGGATGTTCACCCACAGCACCGGCACATAGCATCAGGATCTTGGATATTCACCCACAGTTCTGGCACATAGCGTCAGGCTCATGGATGTTCACCCGCAGAAGCGGCACGTAGCGTCAGGCTCATGGATGTTCACCTACTGGACCGACACATAGAGTTAGGCTCATGGATGTTCCGCAGGACTGGCATGTAACATCAGGCTCTTGGATGTTCACCCGCAGGATTGGCACGAATTGTCAGGCTCATGGATGTTCCGCAGCACCGGCATGTAGCGTCAGGCTCATGGATGTTCACCCGCAGGTCTGGCACGTAGCGACAGGCTCATGGATGTTCACCAGCAGGACCGGCACTTAGCGTCAGGCTCATTCATGTTCACCCATAGGAGCGGCACGTAGCGTCAGGCTCATGGATTTTCACCCACAGGACCAGCACGTAGTGACGGGCTAGGATGTTCACCCATAGCCCACGTGCGTCAAGCTCAGGATGTTCACCCACGGACCAGCCGTAGCGTCAGGCTAAAGGATGTTCCCCTGCGGACGGCACGTAGCCCGGCTCATTATGTTCACCTTAAACTGGCACGTAGGGAAGGTTTAAAATTTTTCCCCGCAGGAGGCCATGCTCTTTTTTTTTAAACCCCGGCATTGGGGGTTGGGTTTTTCCCCGGGGGCCTTTTTTTTTTCCCCCCCCAAAAAACCCCGGTTTCGGGGGAACCGGGGGAATTTGGGTTTTTGGGGGGGGCCCCGGGGGGTTTTTTTTCCCCCCCCGGGGGGCCCCCCCCGGGGGGGTGGGGGGGGGGTTTTTTTTCCCCCCCCAAAACCCCGGGGGGGTTTTTCCCCCCGGCCCCGTTTCCCCCGGGTTTTTCCCCCCCCCGGGGGCCCCCCTTTTTTAAAAAACCCCCCCCCAAAAAAAGGGGGCCCCCCCCCCCGGGGGGGGGCCCAAAAAGGGGGTTTTTTAAAAAAAAAACCCCCCCCCAAGGGCCCCGGGGGGAAAAGGGGGCCCCGGGGGCCCCGGGGCCCCGGGGGGTTAAAACCCCCCCTTGGGGGGGGGGGGGCCCCCCGGGGGGGGCCCCCTTTTTTGGGCCCTTTTGGGGGGGGGAAGGTTTTTTTCCCGGGGGAAAGGGGGGGGCCCAAAAAACCCAGGGGGCGGGGGTTTTTTCCCGGGGAAAGGGCCCCCCGGGGGGGTTTTTGGGGGGGGGGAAAAAATTTTCCCCCGGGGCCGGCCCCCCAAAATTTCCCCCCCCCCCCCCAAAAAAAATTGGGGGGGTGGTGGGGGTTTTTCCCCCCGGGAGGGGGGGGGTTTTTTTCCCCCCGGGCCTCCCTTGGTTTCCCTTTTTCCCCCAAACCCCGGGGGGGGCCCCAATGGGGGGGGGGAAAAAAAAATTTTTTTTTCCCCCCCCCTTTGGCCCCCCCCGGGGGGGGTTTTTTGGGGTTTAACCCCGGGGGGGGGGGTTTTTGGGGGGCCCCCGGGCCCCAACCCCCCCCTTTTTGGGGGGGGGGTTCGGGGGTTTGGGAAATTTTTTCCCGGGCCCCCCCCGGGTTTTTTTTGGGGGGGGGAAAGGTTTTTTCCCGGGCCCCCCCCCCTTTTGGGGGGGGTTTTTCCCCGGGCCCCCAAATTGGGGGGAAAAAAAAGCCCCCGGGGCCCCTTTTCCCCCCCCCCCCCAAATTTTCCCCCCCCAAAAAAAAATTTTGGGTTTTAAAACCCCCAGGGGGGCCCCCCCCAGGGGGGGGGGGGGGCCCCCCCCCGGGGGGGCCCCAAAAGGGGTTTCCCCCTTAAAAAGGGGGTTTTTTTTTCCCCCCCGGGGGGGGGGGCCCCGGGGCCCCCCGGGGAAAAAATTTTTTTTGGGGGGGCCCCCCGGGGGGGGTTTTTTCCCCCGGGTTTTCCCCCCAAAACCCCCCCCCCCCCCTTTTTCCCCCCCGGGGGAAAAAACCCCCCCTTTTTAAATTTAAAACCCCAAACCCCCCCCGGGGGGGGGGGGGCCTTTTTTTTAAAAAAAGGGGAATTTTAATTTCCCCCCCCAAAAACCCCCCCCTTTTTTTTTCCCCCCGGCAAAACGGGTACTTTTTTAAAAAGGGGGGGCAATTTTTTTTTTTCCCCCCCCAAAAAAAAAAGGGGGTTTAAATTTTTAAACCCCCCCCCTTTTTTTTTCCCCCCCCCCAAAAAAGGGGGGTTTTTTTCCCCCCTTTGGGGGCCCAATTTTTCCCCGGGGGCCCCCGGAACCCCCGGGTTTTGGGGCCCCCCGGGGGGGTTTTTTTTTTTTGGGGGGGGGGCCGGGTTTCCCCCCCCAAAAAACCCAGGGGGGTTTCCCCCAAAGGGGGGCCCCGGTTTTTTTTTTGGGGGGCCCCCCAAAAAAAATTTTTTTTTGGCCCCGGGTTTTAACCCCCCCAAGGGGGTTTTTTTTTTTGGGGGCCCCAAAGGGGGGAAAAATGGTTAAAAAAACCCCCCCCCAAAATTTTTTTTAAAAGGGGGGGGGTTTTTTCCCCCCGGGGGGGTTGGGGGTTTAAGGGGAACCAAAAAGGGGGAATTTTTTAAAAACCGGCCCCCCAAGGGGTTTATTTCCCCGGAATTTTTAAAGGGGAGGCCCCCCCGGGGGGGGGAAAATTTCAAAAAAAAAAGGGGGAAAAGGCCCCGGGTTTAACCCCCCCGGGGGGGTTTAAAAAAAAAGGGGGGGGGAATTTCCCCGGGATTTTTTCCCCCGGGGGAAAAACCCCCCCCTTTTTTTTGGGGGGGTTTTTTTCCCTTTTTTGGGGGGCCGGGTTTTTCCTCAGGGGGGGGGGCCCCCCGGGTTTTTTTTTCCCCGGGGGCCCCCGGGGAAAAAATTTCGGGGAAAGGGTTTCCCCCGGGTTTTTTTTTGGGGGGGGAAAAAAGGAAGGCCAGGAATTTAAGGGGGGGTTTTTGGAACCCCAGGGGGGGGGGGGGCCCCTTTTTAAAAAGGGCCCCCCCCCAATTTTCCCCAGGTTAAACCCAAAAGGTTTTTGGGGGGAAATTTTTCCCATGGGGGCCCCCCCAAAAAAAAGGGGGGGAAAAAAGCCCGGGGGGGGGCCCCAAATTTAGGGCCGGCCCGGGGGGCCCCCCCAAAAAAGGGAAAAAGGGGGGTGGGGGTTTTTTCCCCCTTTTCCCTTGGGTTTAATTTTTAAGGGGGGGGGGGGGTTTTTTCGGTTTTATTTCCCCCCCCTTTTTTTTTTTTGGGGGGGGGAAAAAACCCGGGGGTTTTTCCCCAGGGGGGGGGGGCCCCCGGGGGGGAAAATTTTCCCCCTTTTTTTAAAAGGGGGAAAGGGGCCCCCGGCCAGGCCCTTTTTGGGTTTGGCCGGGGGGGGTTTTTGGGTTCCCCCAAAGGGGGTTGGGGGGAAAATTTCCCGGGGAACCCCTTTTTTTTTCCCCCCCCCTTTTTTTTGGGGGTTTAACCCCCCCCGGGTTTTTTTTTTCCCCGGGGCCCCCGGACCCCAAAGGGGCCCCCGGGGGGGGGGAATTTTTTTAAAAAAAAACCCAAATTTTTTTTTGGGGGGTTTCCCCGGGGAAACCCGGGTTTTGGGTCGGGTTTTTTAAAAGGGGGGGGTTTGGCCCCTTTTTGGGAAAACCCCCGGGGGTTTTCTGGTTTTTCACCCCCCCAAAGGGAAAATTTTTTTCCCCCCCGGGGGTACCGTCGGGGTCGGGGTTTCCCCCGGGGCCCCAATTGGGGGGAAAAACCCCCCCCGGGGGGGGTTTATGGGGGGCCCCGGGGCCCCCCAAAAAAGGGAAATTTTTGGGGGGATTTTTAAAAAGGGGGCCTTAGGGGTTTAAAACCCCCCCCCCGGGGGGGACCCCCCCCAAAAAAGGAAAAGGGGTTTTTCCAGGGGGGGGGCCCCGGGGCCCTTTTTGGGGGGCCCCCAAAAAAACCCCCCCGGGCCAGGGGGTTAACCCCCCGGGGGGGAAATTTTTCCCGGGAACCCCCCCCGGCGGGGGGGGAAAAATTTTTTGGGGGGGGTTTTTGGTCGGGGTTTAAAAACCCGGGGGCCCTGGTCGGGTTTAACCCCCCCGGGGGAAAAAATTTTGGGGTTTTTCCCCCCCCTTTTTTTTTTTTAAAAAAAAAAGGGGGGGCCCCCGGGGGGAAAGGCCCGGGCCAAGGTTTTCCCCCGGGGGGGCCCCCCAAAAAAATTTTCCCCAAAAAAAAGGGGGAAAAAAAAAAACCCCGGGGAATTTTTTGGGGTTGGGGGGTTTTAAAGGGGGCCCAGGGGGGGGCCCCCCAAAGGAAAAAAAGGGGGGGGCCCCCGGGGCCCTTTTTCCCGGGGGGGGAAAAAAAAGGGGGCCCCCCCCGGGGGGGGGGGGGAAATTACCCGGGGTTTTCCCCGGGGGGGGGGGGGGCCCCCTTTTTCCCCCCCCCCCGGGGGGGCCCGGGGTTTCCCCGGGGGGCCCCCAAAAAAAGGGGGGCCCGAGCCCCCTTTTTTTTTTTAAAAAAAAAAGGGGGGAGGGAAAAAAAAAAGGGGCCTTGGGGCCCCGGGGGGGGGGCCCCCCCCCTTTTTCCCAGGGGGTTTTCCCCCCCCCGGGGGGGCCAAGGGTTTTGGGGGGCCCAGGGGGGGGGTTTTTAAAAAAAAGGGGTTTTTTAAAGGGGCCCCTTTTTTCCCCTTTGGGATTTTCCCCAAAATAAAAACCCCCCCGGGAAAAGGCCCGGCCCGGCCCCCCCCCCCAAAAAGGGGCCCTTTTTTTTCCCCGGGGAAACCCCCCGGGAGGATTTCCCCTTTTTTTTTGGGGGGGGGGGGGTTACCCCCCCTTTTCCCCCCTTTTCCACGAAGGGCCAAAAACCCCCCCCAAAAAAAGGGGCCCCTTTTTTTTTAACCGGAAAAACCCCCCGGGTTTTTCCCCCCCCCCCGGGTCCCCCTTTTTTTTTGGGGAAAAAACCCCGGGGGTTTTTCCCCCCCCCTTTTTTTTGGGGGGGGGAGGTCCCCCCCAAAGGGGGCCCCCCGGCCCCCGGGGGGGGGGGGGGGCCCCCCCCCGGGGGGGGGGGGTTTTTTTCCCCCCCCGGGGGCCGGGCCTAGGTTAAAACCCCCCCGGGGAAAAAAAGGGGAAAAGGGGGGGGGGGGGGGGTTTTTTTTTTTCCCCCCAAACCCCCCGGGGGGGGGGCCCCCCCCATTTTTTCCCCTTTTTTTCCCAAAAAAGGAAAAACCCCCCTCAGGGGTTTTTCCCCCCCCCCCGGGGGGGGGGGCCCCCCCCCCCTTTTTCCCTTTTTTTTAAAGGCCGGAAAATTTTTTTTTTTTCCCCCCCAAAGGGAAAGGGTCAGGGTTTTTCCCCCGGAATTTGGAAAACCCTTTTTTTTTCCCCAAAAAAGGGGGGGGGGGGGTTTTTTTTCCCCCCGGGAAAAGGGTTTGGGGGAAAAACCCCCCCGGGGCCCCAAGGGGGCCCCCAAAAAACCCCAAAAAAACCCCCCCCTTTTTTGGAAGGTTTAAAACCCCCCTTTTGGGGGGGTTTAAAAAAACCCCCCTTGGGGGGTTTTTCCCCCCCCCGGGGGGCCCCCAAATTCCCGGGGGGCCGGGGGCCCCCCCCCCCCGGGGCCCGGGAAAGGTTTCCCCCCCCCCCAAAAAAAAAAAAATTTTAAACCAGGGGGGCCCCCCCCTTTTTTCCCCCAAAAGGGGGGTTTTCCCCGGGGGGCCCCCCCGGAAGGGGGCCCCCCGGGGGGGGGCCCCCCCCCCGGGAACCCAAGGGGCCCCTGGATTTCCCCGGGAGGGGCCCCCCCAAAAAGGGGGGGGGGGGGTTTTGGGATTTTTCCCGGGGTTTTTTCCCCCTTTTTTTGGGGGGGTTTTCCCCCCATGGGGGGGAAAAATTGGGGAACCCTTTTTCCCCAAAGGGAAAGGGGGGGTTTTGGGGCCCCGGGAATTTAACCCTCCGGATTTTTTTTTCCCCCCCCCCCCAAAATGTTTTTTTAACCCAGGTAAAACCCCCCCCGGGGGAATTTTTTTTTAAAAATTTCCCCCGGTTTTTTTTGGGGGGGTTTTTTTAAAAAGGGGGGTTTTTTAAAGGGCCCCCCCGGGGGAAAAAAAAAAGGGGGGGGGGGGTTTTTTTTCCCCCCAAAAATTTCCAAGGGGGGGCCCCCCCCCTTTTTAAAGGGGCCAAAACCGGGGGGGGGGCCCCCCCCCGGGGGGGGGGGGTTTTTTTTAAAAGGGGGCCCCCCCCCCCCAAAAAACCAAAGGGGGGGGGGCCCCCCGGGGCCCCCCCTTTTTTGGGGGGGGGGGGGGGGGGGCCCCCAAACCCGGGTTTTTCCCCCCCCCCCTTTTTTTCCCCCCCCCCCTTTTGGGGGGGGGTTTCCCCAAAGGGCCTTGGGGGGGCCCCCAAGGGGGGGCCCCCCCCCTTTTGGGGGGAAAGGCAAAAAAATTTTTTTTGGGGGAAACCCCGGGGAAAAAAGGGGGGGGAATTTTTCCCCCGGGGGGGCCCCCCGGGGGGGAAAACCGGGGAATTTAAAAAGGGGGGGGGCCCCCCGGGGCCCCCCCGGGGGCCCCCCCCCCGGGGGGGGGGGGGGGGAAAAAAAAAGGAAGGTTTGGGGGGGGGCCCCCCCAAAAACCCCCCCAAAATTTGGGCCCAAAGGGGGGGAAATTTCCCCTGGGGGGTTCAAAACCCCGGGGGCAGGGGGGGCCCCCCCCCCGGGTTTTGGGTAAAACCCCCCGGACCGGGGGGGTTTTTTTTTTTCCCCCCCAAAAAAAAATTTTTTTTTTGGGGGGGCCCTCAAAAACCCGGGGTTCCCCCCAAAAACCCGGGCCCCCCCTTTTTTTCCCCCCCCCCCCTTTTTTCCCAGGGTTTTGGGGGGGGCCCCCCCTTTTTGGGGGGGGGCCCCCCCCCCGGGGGGGTTTTTTTTGGGGGGGGGGTTTCCCCCCGGGGCCCCTTTTCCCTTTTTTTTTCCCAAAAAAAGGGGGGGGGGGGAAGGCCCCGGGAAAGGGCCAAAAAGGGCCCCCCCCCGGGGGGGCCCCCGGGGGTTTTTCCCCCCCCCCCCAAAAAAAATTTTTTTTTTTTGGGGGGGGGAAAAGGGGGGGGTTTTTTTTTTTTCCCCAAAGGGGGCCCCGGGTTTCCCCTTAAACCCCCTTTTTCCCCTGAACCCCCCCCAAAAAAAGGGAACCCCCCCCGGGGGGGGGGGGGAAAAAAAAAAGGGGGGGGGGGCCCCCCCCGGGAAAAAAAAGGGTTTGGTGCCCCCCCGGGGAAAAAAAAAAAACCCCGGGGCCCCGGGGCCCCCGAAAAACCCCTTTTGGGGGGGAAACCCCCCCGGGGGAAGTCCCCTTTTTTTGGGCCCCCGGGGGGGGGGGGGGGGCCCCCCCCCAAAGGGGAACCCCGGGTTTTTTTTTTTCCCCCCCCCGGGGGGGAAGGGTTTGGGGGCCCCCCCCCAAGCCCGGGCCAAAAAACCCCCGGGGGGTTTTTTAAAAACCAGGATTTTGGGGCCCGGAAAAGGGAAAAGGGGGGGGGGCCCCCCCTTTGGGTTAAAAAAAAAAGGGGGGGGGGGCCCCGGGGGTTTTCCCATGGGGGGGGTTTTTGAAAATTTCCCCCCTTTTGTTTTCCCCGGGGGCCCCCAAAGACCGGCCCCGTAGCATCAGGCTCATGGATTTTTCTCCCGCTGACCGGAACGTAGCGTCAGGTCATGGATGGTCACCCACAGTAACGGCCTTTAGGAAAGGCTCTTGGATTTTTAAACCCCGCGGGAAACCGGCACTTTGGTCAGGCTAAATGGATGTTCCCCCCTTTGGGACCGGCACATAGAGTTATGCCCCAGAGTTCCACGGACCGGAACGTAGCGCCAGGCTCATTAAAATGTTCCCCGCAGGCTGACACCGTGTCAGGCTCATGGATGTTCACCCCCCAGGTCAGGCACTTTGCGTTGCTCATAGATATTCACCCGCGGAAACCGGGCCCCAAAAAAGAGTTGGGTCATCGATGTTCCGCAGGCCCGGCACGTACCCCCCCCCCCCCCCCTTTTGGCTTTAAATGTTCCCCGGGCGGGAAACCAGCAAAAGGTCAGGTTCATGGATGTTCCCCCGCGGGAAACCGGAATGTAGTGTCAGGTTCATGGATGTTCACCCCGGCCCGGTACTTTGCTTTAAGGGGCTCATGGATGTTCACCCACTTGCCGGCACATAGAGTTGGGGCTCATGGATTTTCCGCAGGAGGGGCCCACGTAGCTTCAGGTATGGTTGTTCACACGAAGGCCCGGGACAGGGTAGCATGGGGCTATGGTTGTTCACCCGCAGGAAAAGAAATTTGCGCATTTAAATAAAATGTTCCCCCGAAGGAAAACCCCCTTTTAGCGTCGGGCTCAGGGATGTTCCCCCCCAGTCCCGGCATTTGCGTCGGCTCTTGGATGTTCACCCGCAGGATTTGGCAAGTAGTGTCAACTATGGATGTTCACCCCTGGACCAGCACTTGGGAGAAGGTCATGGATGTTCCGCAGGCCCGGCATGTAGCCCCAGCCCTCAGGGGATTTTTTACCCGCAGGACTGGAAAGAGAGTCGGGCTCATGGATTTTCCCCCCACAGGTCAGGCCCATTTAGCATCGGCTCATGGATGTTCACCCGAAAGGACCGGCCGTAGCATCAGGCCATAGATTTTCACCTGCTGGCTGGAATGTGCGTCGGGCTCATGGAATGGTCACCCACGGGCCCGGCCCCCCGGAGCGTCGGGTCAGGTTTGTTCCCCCGGGGGCCGGCCGGTAGCGTGGGGGCTCAGGGTTTGATCCCCTGAAAAAAATGCCTTTGTGTTAGGCTCATGGATGTTCACACGCAGGACAGACATTTTGGCGTCAGGCTTAATGGATGTTCCCCGCAGGCCCGGCATGTAGCGTAAAGGCTCATGGCATGTTTCCCCCAACGGGGGGCCCGGCACGAAAGGTCAGGCTATAGATTTTTAAACCCGCAGGCCCGGCATTTTGGCGTCATGCTCATGATGTCCCCTGCAGGACTGGCACTTTGCGTCAGGCTCTAGATATTACCCGCGGGGAACCGGCCATACCGTCAGGCCATAGATGTACACCCGCGGGGGCCGGCACGTTGGATCAGGCTCATGTTTTTACTCTGCAGGAGGGAAGTAGCGTCAGGGGTTGGATGTTCACCCCCCGGGACGGCACGTAGGGTTAAGGCCCATAGATGTTAAATGCGGGGAACAGGTACGTAGCGACGGGGTCATGGATGTTCCCCCCTCAAAAAACCGGGGTTTAGAGAGTCGGTCATGAATGTTCACCTGCAGGATGGCACATAGGTTGGGGCTCTTGGATGTTAAAGGCGGGCCCGGCACTTTGGGCGTCGGGGGCAAAATGGTTGTTCACCGAAGGCCGGCACTTTTTGTGTTAGGCTCATGGTTTTTTCCCCGCACCCCTTGGCACATAGCGCCGGGTTTCCCTTGGATGTTCACCCGCAGGCCCAAACACGTAGCTTCAGGCTCTTGGTATTCACCGCGGACTTTGACAAAAACGTGGGCTCATGGATGTTCACCTGCGGCCCGGGGCCTTTAAGCTTCAGGTTTTTGGATTTTAAACCGAGGCCCGGCACATGCGTCGGGGTTTCCACGGTGTTCACCCGCAAAAAGGGGCCATAAAGCTTTCGGCTCATGGAGGGTTTTTCACCGCAGGCCGGCTTGTAGCGTCAGGCTCTTGGTTGTTCCCCTGCTGGACCGGCATCTAGCGTCAGATCAGGGAAATGTTCACCCCCCAGAAACCGGAAACCTGCTTTCAAGCCCCATTGTTTTTCACCCACAGGGACCGGACCGTAGCGACGGGGTCGGGATGTTCCCCCGCAGGACCCCGAAACTTTTGGTCGGCCCCAGGGATGTTCACCCGCACACCGACACTTAGATTTTGGTCATGGACGTTCCGGGGAAATGGCAAAGTGTGTAAGGTTCATGGATGTTACCCACAAAACCGGGCACGTAGCATCAGGCTCATGGATGTTCACCTGCTGTTCTAAAATTTGAGTCGGTTCATGGATGTTCCCTGGGGGCCGGCCCTTTTGCGTAAGGCTCGTGGATGTTCCCAAACGGGACCGGAAACGTGCGCCAGTCTAATGGTTTCCCCGCGGGACCGGCACATAGCAGCAGGCTCATGGAGGTTCCCCTTGCGGCCTGCATTTAGCTTTCGGATTCTTTGGAAATGTTCCCCCGCAAAAAACCGGCACTTTGGTAAAGGGCATTGTTTTTTTAACCCAGCGGGAAACGGCACGTAGGGAAGGTCATGAATGTTAAACCCGAGGACGGGCCCTTCAGCGTCAGGTTCAGGGGATTTTCCCCCCAAAAAGGGGAAACGTAGCGTCGGGCTCATGCATGTTAAACCCGCGGCCCAAAGCACGTGCGTCAGGTTATGGATTTTCACCACGAAAGGGCCCGGCCCACGAAACAGGCTAAATGGATGTTCACCCGGATCGGCACGTAGCGTCGGGTCATAAAAATGTTCACCCCGGGCCCGGGCCCTTTAGCTCAGGCTCAGGGGATGTTCTAACAGAACCGGCACAAAGCAACGGGCAAATTGGTTGTTCCACGAAGGGAGAAAACGTAGCTTCAGGCCCCATGGATGTTCCCCCCGCGGAAAGGGAAAAAAAGGCATCAGGCCATGCATGTTCCCCCGCGGACGGGCGTAGTGTCAGGCTCATGGATTGTTAAACCGCAGGCCCGGCAGTAGCGAAAGGCTCAGGGATTTTTCCCAAAAAAAACAGGAACGGCTTTGCAGCGTCGGGGTTTAATGGATTTTTCACCGCAGGTCTGGTTTGTAGGGCCCGGGCCCTTGGGATGTTAAAACCGCAAAACCCCGGCGGGACAGCGTAGGCTCATGGATGTTCCCCCCGCGGGGAACCGGCTTTGTAGCGTCAGCCTTATGGAGGGTTCCCCCGGGCGGAAATGGCATGTTGATAAGCTGGGGGAAATTGTTCCCCCGGCAGGATAAAGCACATGCGTCAGGCTCTTGGATCTTCCCCGAAAGGGCTGGCACTAGCGTCGACCCCATGGATGTTCACCGAAAAATGGAACTTTTGAGTTAGGCTCTTGCATGTTAAACCCAAAGGGCCCTTTAAAAGAAAGGTTTCAGGCTATTGGTTTGTTCACCCGCGGGAACAGCCCCGTAGCGTCAGGTCACGATGTTCACCCAAATACCGGCACTTTAGCGTCGGCTCATGGATTTTCCACCCGCCAAACCGGAAAAGTAGCGCCCAGGCTCATGGATGTTCTCCCCCCCATGCCCCGGCACTTTGCGTCAGGCTCATGGTTGGTAACCCACTGTAACGGAAATTTTAGCTCAGGCTTTTGGATGTTCACCCGCAGGACTGGCACGTAGCGTCAGGCTATGGATGTTCACCCATTGCCGGAAATTAGGTTTTGCTCAGGGTTGCCCCAAAAAAATGACTGGAACTTTGTTCCCAGGGTTCATAGATGTTAACCCGCGGGAAACTGACCGCAGTGTGGGCCATGGATTTTCACCCACGGGTTTCAGGCACTTTGCGTCAGGTATGGTTTGTTCCCCGGGGGGCCCGGCCCACATAGCGTCGGCTCTTGGGTTATTCCCCCGCAGGCCCGGCCAAGAGTTAGGTCATCGTTTTCGCGGGGACCGGCACGTAGCGTCAAGCTAATAAATGTTCCCCCGCAGGACCCCCACATAGCGCCCAGGTTCATGGATGTTCCCCCGCAGGACCGGCATTTTAGGTCAGGCTAATGGATTTTCACCCCCCAGGACCGGTACTAGCGTCTGGTCATGGATGTTAAACCAAAGGGGCCCGGGCATTTAAAAGTTAGGTCATGGATGTTCCGCAGGACGGCACGTAGCGTCAGGCTCATGGATGTTCCACGAAGGGACCGCCAACGTGCATCGGGGGGTTTCTTTTTGGATGTTCCCCCGGGCGGGGCCCGGGCAGTGGGCGTCAATCTCATGGATGTTCACCCACATGACTAACACTTTAGGGGTCGGGGGCTCATGGATGTTAAACCGCTTTTTGGGCCCACTTTAGGTCGGGCTCTTGGTTGTTCCCCCGCGGGGACTGGCAAAGGTAGCGTCAGGCTCTTGGATGTTCCCCCCTTTGGTTTGGGAAATAGGAAAGGTTTCTTTTGGATGTTCCGCGGGACCGGAAATGCAGCGCCGTCTCTTGGTTTGGGGTTCCCGCAGGACGGGGCACCCCAGGTCGGTTCAGGGAAAGGGTTTCTCCCAACAGGTCAGGACATAGCGTCGGCTCATGGAGGGGTTAAACCCGCCAAAGGCCCCAAAAGCACATAGAGTTAGGCTCGGGAATGTTCCGCAGGACCTGAATTTTGCATCAGGTTATAGTTGTTCCCCCGTTTGGAGGGCATTTTTGCGTCAGGTCATAGATTTTAAACCCACTGGACCGGCACGTAGCGTCAGGCTATGGTTTTTCCCCCGCAGGCCACACGTAGCGTCAGGCTATGTATGCCCACCTGCTTAACCTGCACGTAGCTTTAGACTTAGGTGTTCACACAAAGGGGCGAACGTAGCGTGGGGGCCAGGGTATTTTTCCCCTCCCGGGGGACGGAAATTGTTTGTCGGGTCTCATGGTTGTTCACCCCCCGGGGGAAACGGCATGTAATTTCAGGTCTTGGATTTTTCACCTGCGGGGCCGGCAGTAGTGTCGGGGTTTCATGGATGTTACCCCGCGGGGACCGGCAATACCCTCTGGTTTATGGTTTTTTAAACCGCAGGTTGCACGTAGGGGGTTCAGGGTTTTTGGGTTGTTCACCCGTAGGACCGGCATTTTGTGTCAGGTTTCTGGATGTTCACCGCAGCCCCGGCAATTTAAACCAGGTTTTGGATTTCACCGCAGGACCGGCCCCCCGTAGCTTTGGTTCATGGATTTTCCCACAGGCCCGGAAAATTGTGTAAAGGTTCTTTATGTTCACCCGCAGGCCCTGCCCCGGTAGCCCGGTCAGGATTTTGGATTTTCCCACCTGCGGGAAATGGAACGTAGTGTCGGGTCATGGTTTTTTCACCCGCATGACCAGCCCTTAGGTCGGCTTTTGGGGATTTTTCACCGAGGCCCAAAGAATGTTGCATCGGGCCCTCATGGATTTTCCACCCCGGGGCCCGGGCAGGGTAGCGTCGGGTTCATGGTTGTTCCCCTTTGCAGGCCCGGAAAAGTACCCAACTCTCAGGATGTTCACCCGCGGAAAGGCTTTTTGCATCAAGCTCATGGAGGTTCACCTGCAGGACCTTCACATAGCGTCAAGTCACAGGTTTTGTTCACCCGTTTGGACCGCACATAGCGCAGGTTTCTTTTTAAATGTTCCCCTTGGGGGACCGGCAGGGGGTTTCAGGTAAGGAGGTCACCCACAGGTTTGGCAAAAAAGAGTCGGCTCGTGGATTTTCCCACCCCCCAGGACTGGCACATAGCGTCGGCTCATGGTTTTTAAACCCTTGGGGCCAGCACGTAGCGTCATGCTAAATTGATGTTCACCCCCGGATTTGGCACTTGGGTTGTCGGGGCTCATGGATGTTCACACAGGGCCCGGGGGCAGTAGCATCTTTGCTCATGGTGTTCCCCTGCGGGGCCGGGGCCCCTTAGATTTTGGCTCTTTGATGTTTTTGCGGGACCGGCACGTAGCAACGGTTATGGTTTGTTCCCCGCGGGACGGGCACGTAGCGTCGGGCTCAGGGTTTTCCCCCCCACAGGCCGCCTGTGCGTCGGGCTCATGGATTTTCCCACCATTTGGGAAAGGGCAAGTAGTGTCAGGTCATGGATGTTCACCCGCGGGGGCGGGGACAGAAAGCCGGGTTCATGGTTGTTCACCCGCATGGACCTGCCCGTTGGTCGGCTCATGGATGTTCCCCGCAGGATTTGGAAACCGTAGCGTAAAGCTCATGATTTTTCACCCGCAGGCCCCTGCAGGGTAGCTTTAAGGCTAATGGAAATGTTCCCCCCAAAGCACCGGAACTTGCGTCAGGCTAAAGGATGTTCCCCCGCGGATTTGGCAGTAGCTTCGGTTAAAGGGGATGTTAAACCCACGGGGCCCGGCACGAAAGCGTCGGTCATCGATGTTCCCCCTTTGGACCGCACGTAGCGTCAGGGCTCAGGGATCCCTCACCTGCGGGGACTTTGCGTCGGGGTCGGGGGTTTGATAAACCTTGGCCAGCACGTACCCAATCGGCTCATGGATGTTCTCCTGCAGGCCCGGGCCTTGGTTAGGTAATGGAGGTTTCGGGCAGGCCCGGGCACGTAGCGTCGGCCCTAAAGGAGTTCACAGGGAAGGCCCCGGACCTTGCGTCAGGCTCGGGGATGTTAACCCGCAGGCCCGGCTTGTAGCGTCATGCTCATGGGATGTACACCTGAAGGCCCGGAAAGTGGGGTCGGCTCATAGTTGTTAAACCCGCGGGGACCGGCCCTTTCCGTCAGGTCATAGTTTGAAACACCGCGGGGCCCGGCACGAAACCCATCAGGTCATAGATTTTACATCGCGGGAAACGGGCCCAAAGTAGGGGTCAGGCTCTTTGTATGTTCCCCCGAAATGCCCGGCCGTAGCGTAAGGCTCAGGGATGTTCACCTGCAGGATTTGCCAGTAGGTCAGGCTCAGGGGATGTTCCCCCTCAAAACCCGGGCACGTAGCGTCAGGTCATGTTTGTTCACCCGCGGAAATGGAAATATGTTTGGCCCTCGGGAGGTTCTGCAGGGACCGGCACGTTGGTCGGGCACATGGTTGTTCCCCCCCAGGGGCCTGCAGTAGTGTTGGGCTCAGGGGATGTTCCCCCGCTTTGCCTGGCACATAGCATCAGGTTCTTGGATTGTTAACCCGCGGCCCAACACATAGCTTCAGGCTCATGGTATTCCCCGCAGGGACTTGCAAATAGCTTTCAGGCTCGGGTTTTTCCCAAACTGCAGGCGGCTGTAGGCATCAGGCTCATGGATGTTCAACCGCAGGAGGGGGCACATAGCGTCCGGTAAATTGATGTTCACCCCGGGAAACGGCATAAAAGCGCCCAGGTCATGGATGTTCACCCGCGGACCGGCCAGTAGACAGGCTCATGGGGGTTTCCACCTGCAGGCCCCGGCATCTAGCGTCGGGATCATGGGGATGTTCCCCGGGAAAGAACTGGCACGTAGCGTCAAGCTCTTTGTTGTTCACCCACAGGCCCGGGCCACGTAGGGGAAAGGTCATGGTTTTTAAACCCTCGGGCCCCCGGGCACGTTGCGTCGGCCCATGGATGTTCCCCCCGCAGGGCCCGGGACACTTTAGAGTTAGGCTCATGGCTTTCCGCGGGATGGAAAGGGTCGTGTCGGGTTCATGGGGGTTTCACCCGCAGGCCCGGCCTTTGATCAGGCTCATGGATGTTCCCCCCACGGACTGGAAAGTAGAGTCAGATTCTGGTTTTTTCCCCTGCAGGCCCGGCCCCTTTGCTTTCAGGCTCGGGGAAATGTTCACCCCCAGGCCCCGGCCCCATTGGCCCTTCTCGGGGGATGTTCACCCACGGGGCCGGACGTGGGCGCCGGGCTCAGGGGATGTTCACCCGCGGGAAACCGGCCCCATCCCAGCGGCTCATGGATGTTACCTGCAGGCCCTGCCACGAAAGCGTCAGTTTTTTTCCATGGATGTTCACCGCAAAAACCGGCCGTAGCGTGAAGTCTTTTGATTTTCCCACCGCGGGAAAAACGGCACGTAGCGTAAGGTTATGAATGTTCACCCGCGGGGCCCGGCATTCAGCGACAGGTTCTTTTGGATTTTCCCCCTAGAAAAAGGCACCCGTAGCGTCAGACCATCCCATGTTCCCCCGCAGGCCCAAAGACATAGGTCGGTTCATGGATTTTTCCCCCGCGGGGACTGGCGCCTTTGCTTCGGGGGCTAAGGGAAAATTGGTCAAACGCAGGCCGGCACTTTAGCGTCAGGCTCATGGTTGTTCCCCCACAGGAACGGCTTCCCCAGCGTCAGGCAAATGGAATTTTTTACCCCCCGGCCCGGCATGAAAGCTTTAAGGTTTCATGGATGTTAAAACCGGGGGACAGGCCCCGCGCGCAGGCCATGGATTTTTCAACCGCAGGACTGGCATTTTTAGCATCACCCTTTAATAGTTTTCCCAAAATGCGGGAAATGGCATGTTGCTTAGTCATGGATGTTCACCCGCAGGATCAGAAATAGCGTGGGGCTCATGGATTTTCCCACCCGCGGGCTGGCCGTAGGTAAAGACTTGGATGTTCCCCCGAAAAACGGGGCACATTGAGTTAGGCCAGGGATTTTAAAACCCCAGGCCCCGGCCGTAGGTCGGGCCCTTGGATGTTAAACCCGCGGGGACCGGGCACAGGGAAGCTGGGAACCCGGGGATGTTCAGCGGGAAAGGCACGTACCGTCTGTCTGGATGTTCCCCAAAGTTTGCCCGGGCACTAGCTTTCGGGCCCCTTTTGATGTTCACCGAAAGGACCGGACTAGAGTTAGGCTCGGGGATTTTCCCGAAAGGCCCGGCCGTGCGTCAGTCTAAAGGGATGTTCACCGGGCTGGATCGGGCACGTAGTGTCAGGCTCATCGATGTTCACCCGCAGGACCGGCACTTTGCCGTCAGGCTCATAGATATTCCCCCGCGGGCCCCGGACAAAGATTTTAGGCTAATTGTTGTTCCGCATGCCCGGGCCCACGTGGGGTCAGGTTCTTAAATTTTTCCCCCGCAGGGACCAGCACTTGGTCGGTTCGGGAAAGGGTTTCCCGAGGCCGGTACTTTAGCGTCAGGCTCATGGATGTTCACCCACTGGAGGGCCACATGGGGAATTTTTTAAGGCTCATGGATGTTCCCGCAGGCCGGCCCCGTGGTAAGGCTCAGGGAGTTCACACGAAGGGGGGGCCGAATTTATTTTTTTCGGCTCATGGATTTTTCCCCCCGCGGGGCCGGCACGTTGTGTCATTTTTCATGGATGTTCCCCGCTTTGAAAAACACATAGCGTCGGCTCATGGTGTTCCCCGCAGAGGGCAGTAGGTCAGGTTTTTTATGTTCCCCCGGCAGGCAGGAAAAGTAGCGTCAGGCTCATGGTTTGTTTAAACCCAAAGGGAAAGGCCTTTTGAGAAAGGCTCATGGTGTTCCGCAGGCCGGCATGTGGGGCCAGTCTCTTGGATTTTAAACCGCAGGCTGGCACGCGGGGTCGGGGCTCTGGATGTTCCCCCAAAAGGTAGGGCACATAGCGTCAGGCTCTTGGTTTTTTCCCCGCGGGAAACCGGCCCCCGTAGCGTCAGGCTAATGGTTGTTCCCCCGAAAGGCCAGCACTTTGATTTTAGGTCATGAATGTTCCGAAGGACCTGCACGTGCTTCGGTAAGAGGGTTCCCCTGCTGGACTGGCATTTTGCGTCGGGGCTAATGGATGTTCCCCCACGGGGACCGGCCTTTAGCGTCAGGTCATGAAAGGGATCACATGCAAAACCTGCACGTAGCTTTTGGCTTATGGTTTGTTCACACAAAGGGGCCCGGGACAGTGGGGTTCGGTCTTGGATTTTTCACCTGCGGGGACCGGAAATAGTGTCAGTCTCAGGGTTTGTTCCCTGCGGCCCGGACGTAGTGTCGGGGCTCATGGTGTTCCCCCGCAGGACCGGCACGTGGGCCCCTGGTTTAGGGATGTTCACCCGCAGGTCTGGCAGTAGCGTCAGGGTCTTGGTGTTCCCCCGGGGACCCCCAATGTAGCGCCCAGGTCATGGATGTTCCCCGTGGGGCCCGGGGAAGGGTTGGTGTCGGGCTCTGGGGTTCCCCCGCGCCCCCAAAAAGCCCCAGGTTCATGGATGCAAAACCCGCGGGGACCGGCACGTAGCTTTCAGGCTCTTGGATTTTTTCACCCACGGACCGGCACTTATTTGTCGGGCCATGGATGTTCACCCCCCGGACCGGCCTTTACCCGCAGGATTTTTGGACCCCCACCTGCAGGACTGGCCCCGTATTTGTCAGGCTCTTGGATGTTAAACCCGTATGACAGAAATTATTTCGGGGCTCTTGGATTTTTCCCAACCCGGCGGGAAAAGCATGTTGCTTGGGGGCCCGCATGGGAAGTTAACCCGCGGGGCCCGGGGCACGTGGTTGGATCATGGATGTTCTCCGCGGGGCCGGCAATTTGCTTTGGTCACGGAGGTTCCCCCCCAGGACCGCACTAGCATCAAGCTCTGGTTTTTAACCCCGCGGGTTCCTTAAATTAGGTCAGGCTCACGGTTGTTCCCCCGCGGGAAAGGCCCATACCGTCGGCTCATGGATGTTCACCCGCAGGCCCGGCCAAAAGCGCAGGTTTGGATTTTTACCTGCGGGCCGGCACGTAGCGTCAGATTCATGGATGTTCACCCGCAGAACCGGCAGGGTTGGTAAAACTCATTGATATTCACCAGAAAGGAACGGCCGTAGCGAAAGGTTCTGAATGTTACCCGCAGGCCCCGGATTAAAGCGACAGGTTAGGGATTTTCCCCTCAGAAAAAAGGGCACGTAGGTCGGGACTCATGCATGTTAAATCGCAGGAAAAACCCACATAGCGTCGGTTTTCGGGAAATTTTTCCCGCAGAACTGGCGCATAGCTTAGGCTCGGAGGTTAAACCCCGCAGGCCGGCCCCGTAGCGTCGGTTTTTCCCATTTTTTGTTCCCCACAGGAACGGAATGCGGGGTCAGGTAATGGATTTTCACCGGGTCCGGCATGTAGCGTCAGGTTTTGGGGATGTTCCAAACCCGGAAGGACGGAAAGCAGCGTCAGGCCCCATGGAGGGGGTTCACCCGCAGGAGGGAAATGTAGCATCAGCCTTATAGATTTTTCCTTTGCAAAAAAATGGCATGTTGCGTAAGTCTGGAGGGTTCACCCGCAGGATCACCCAATAGCTTTAAGGGCTCAGGGGATTTAAACCCGCAGGGCTGGCACGTTGCGTCGGACTCGGGATGTTCACCCGAAAAAAGGGCCCACATTGAGTTAGGCTCATGGTTTTTTAACCCCAGGCCCCGGCACGTGAGCCCAGGTCATGGGTTTTTAAAACCGAGGCCGCACAGGGGGAAAGGCTAGCCCATGGATGTTCAGGGGGACCGGCACGTCCCCGTCATGCTCTTGGATTTTCACCAGCTGGGCCCGGCATAGCTTTCGGGTCATTGTGTTCCCCCCCAGCAGGACGGCACTAAAATTTGGGGTTCATGGATTTTCCGGCAGGACCGGCACGTAGCGCGTTCTCAGGGGAATGTTCCCCCTTTGTGGATTGCCGTGTGTCAGGCCCCTTTCGTTTTCACCCGCAGGACGGCACGTAGCGTCAGGTCATAGATATTCACCCGCAGGACTGGCCAAAGATTTTGGCTCATCGATGTTCCCCCTGACCGGCCGTAGCGTCAGGTCATAAATGTTCCCCCGCAGGACCAGAAAATTTGCTTAAAGGGTTCCCAGGGGATTTTTCCCCCGCGGGACCGGTACTTTAGCGTCGGCTCATGGTTTTTAATCACGGGGCCGGCACATAGATTTTGGTCATGGATTTTTCCCGCGGGCCGGCACGTAGCGTCAAGCTCATGGATGTTCACACGAAGGACCGACACGTAGCATCAGGCTCATGGATGTTCACCCGCAGGACCGGCACGTAGCGTCATTCTCATGGATGTTCACCCGCATGACTAACACGTAGCGTCAGGCTCATGGATGTTCACCCGCAGTACCGGCACGTAGCGTCAGGCTCTTGGATGTTCACCCGCAGGACTGGCAAGTAGCGTCAGGCTCATGGATGTTCACCCACTGGAGGGCACATTGAGTAAGGCTCATGGATGTTCCGCAGGACCGGCATGTAGCGCCAGTCTCATGGATGTTCACCCGCAGGACTGGCACGCAGAGTCAGGCTCATGGATGTTCACCCACAGGTCAGGCACATAGCGTCAGGCTCATGGATGTTCACCCGCAGGACCAGCACATAGAGTTAGGCTCATGAATGTTCCGCAGGACCTGAACGTAGCATCAGGCTCATAGATGTTCACCCGCTGGACTGGCATATAGCGTCAGGCTCATAGATGTTCACCCACTGGACCGGCACGTAGCGTCAGGCTCATGGATGTTCACCCGCAGGACCAGCACGTAGCGTCAGGCTCATGTATGATCACCTGCAAAACCTGCACGTAGCGTTAGACTTATGGATGTTCACACGAAGGACCGACACGTAGCGTCAGGCTCATGTATGTTCACCTGCAGGACCGGCACATAGTGTCAGTCTCATGGATGTTCACCCGCAGGACCGGCATGTAACGTCAGGCTCATGGATGTTCACCTGCAGGACCGGCACGTAGTGTCAGGCTCATGGATGTTCACCCGCAGGACCGGCACATAGCACCTGGTTTATGGATGTTCACCCGCAGGTCTGGCACGTAGCGTCAGGGTCATGGATGTTCACCCGTAGGACCGGCACGTTGTGTCAGGCTCATGGATGTTCACCCGCAGCACCGGCACATATCACCAGGTTCATGGATGTTCACCCGCAGGACCGGCACGTAGCGTCAGGCTCATGGATGTTCACCCACAGGACCGGCACATAGTGTCAGTCTCATATATGTTCACCCGCAGGACCTGCACGTAGCGTCAGGATTATGGATTTCACCTGGGGATGGACGAGTGTCCTCATGGGTTCACCCGCATGCCCAGCACTTAGGTCGC
The DNA here is from genome assembly GCF_026875155.1 of Cherax quadricarinatus. Taxonomy (NCBI): domain Eukaryota; kingdom Metazoa; phylum Arthropoda; class Malacostraca; order Decapoda; family Parastacidae; genus Cherax; species Cherax quadricarinatus. Next base: position 31,156,601 of record NC_069464.1, on the reverse strand, counting down.
TTTTGGGATGTTCACCCGAGGACCGAATGTTGCATCAGGCCATGATGTTACCCACAGGACCGGCACGAGCGTCGGGCTAGGGATGTTTCCTGCGGGCCCCGAAAAGTAGCCAGCTCCGATGTTCACCCGCGGAGGCTTTTTGCTCAAGCTCATGGATGTTCACCTGCGGGCCTTCACATAGCGCAACACGGATTTCACCCGCGGACCACACATAGCGCACTCATTGATGTTCACCGCGGCCCGGGCAGTAGGGCAGGCTCAGGATGATCACCCACAGGTTGGCCCCTAGAGTCGGGCTCGGGGATGTTCCACCCCCCGGACTGGCACAAGCTCGGCTCTGGATTTTTAAACCCGGGACCAGCACGTACGATGCTCATTGAGTTACCCCAGGACGGCACTTAGTGTCAGGCTCGGGAGTTCACACAGGGGACGGGCACGTAGCATCATGCCAGGATGTTCACCTGCAGGCCCGGGGCACAAGAGTTGCTCATTGATTTCTGCGGGCCCGGGCACGTAGCACCGGTTTTATGGATTTCCCCGCAGGACGGGGCACTAGCGTCGGGTCAGGGTTTACCCACAGGCCCCCATGTACGTCAGGCTCATGGATTTTCCCCAGGGGATGGCAAGTAGTGTCAGGCCATGGATTTCACCCGCAGACTGGCACGTAGCACAGGTTTCAGGATTTCACCCGCATGACCTGCCGTAGCGTCGGCTCAGGGAGTTCACCCGCAGGCTGCACGTAGCGTCAAGCTCATAGATTTCCCCGCGGGACCCATTACAAGGCTAATGGATGTTCCCCCCAAGCACCGCACTACGTCGGGCTCAGGATGTTCACCCCAGGACTGCATGGATCAGGTTCAGGGATGTTCACCCACGGGGCCCGGCACAACGTCAGTCATCGATGTTCCCCATGGGACCCACGAGCGTCATGCTCAGGGGATGCCACCTGCGACCGGCACGTAGCGTCAGGTCAGGATGATCAACCTGGCCAGCACGTACTCAGGCTCATGGATGTTCTCCTGCAGGCCCGGGACATGGTTAGGTCAGGATTTCGCAGGCCCGGGCACGTACGTCGGGCTCATGGATGTTCCACAAAGGGCCCGACACTTTCTCGGCTTTTGGATGTTACCCGCAGGACGCATGTAGCGTCATGCTCATAGAGTACCCTCGGGCCCGGCAAGTAGCGTCGGCTCATAGAGTTCACCCGCGGGGACCGGCACATCCGTCAGGTCATAGATGACCCCCGCGGCCCGGCACGTAGCATCGGGGCCATAGAGTACATCGCGGGACGGCAAAGCGTCGGGCTCATGTATTTTCACCGCATGACAGGCACGTAGCGTAAGGCTCAGTGTTCCCTGCGGACTCCCATAGGCGGGCTCAGGATTTCACCCTCAAACCGGGCACGTGGGCGTGGGGCTCATGATTGTTCACCCCAGGAGGGGCACATGGGTTAGGCTCATGGATTTTCTGCGGACCGCACGTTGGTCAGGCACATGGTTTTTCACCCCAGGCCTGCAGTAGTTTTAGCTCTGGATTTTCCCACCCCCATGCCTGCACTTTTCTCAGGCTTGGAAATTTCACCCCAACAACCATAGCATCAGGCCAGGGATTTTCCCCCGCAACTTGCACATAGCGACCGGGGATGTTTCCCCCTGCGGGCCGCAGTAGCATCGGGCTCATGGATTTCAACCGCGGGACCGGCACAAGCGTCCGGCTCAATGATGTTCACCCCGGGCCCGGCATGAAGCGCGGGTCATGGATTTTCACCCGCGGACCGGCCATAGCACGGGCTCATGGAGTTCACCTGAAACCCGGGCATCTACGTCAGACTCATGGATGTTCACCCGCAGAACTGGCACGTAGCGTCAAGCTCATTGTTGTTCACCCACAGGACCGGCACGTAGCGACAGGCTCATGGATGTTCACCCTCAGGACCCGCACGTTGCGTCAGGCCCATGGATGTTCACCCGCACGACCGACACATAGAGTTAGGCTCATGGACGTTCCGCAGGACTGGCAAGTCGTGTCAGGTTCATGGATGTTCACCCGCAGGACCGGCACGTAGCATCAGGCTCATGGATGTTCACCCACAGGACTGGCACGTAGAGTCAGATTCATGGATGTTCACCTGCAGGACCGGCACGTAGCGTCAGGCTCGTGGATGTTCACCCACAGGACCGGCACATTGCGTCAGTCTCGTGGATGTTCACCCACAGGACCGGCACGTAGCGCCAGGCTCATGGATGTTCACCCGCAGGACCGGCACATAGCAGCAGGCTCATGGATGTTCACCTGCAGGACCTGCACGTAGCGTCAGATTCATGGATGTTCACCCGCAGAACCGGCACGTAGCGTGAAGCTCATTGATATTCACCAGCAGGAACGGCACGTAGCGTAAGGTTCATGAATGTTCACCCGCAGGACCGGCATTCAGCGACAGGTTCATGGATTTTCACCCTCAGAACAGGCACGTAGCGTCAGACTCATGCATGTTCACCCGCAGGACCAGCACATAGCGTCAGGTTCATGGATGTTCACCCGCAGGACTGGCGCATAGCTTCAGGCTCATGGATGTTCAACCGCAGGACCGGCACGTAGCGTCAGGCTCATGGATGTTCACCCACAGGAACGGCATGCAGCGTCAGGCTAATGGATGTTCACCCGCAGGTCCGGCATGTAGCGTCAGGCTCATGGATGTTCAACCGCAGGACAGGCACGCAGCGTCAGGCTCATGGATGTTCAACCGCAGGACTGGCATGTAGCATCAGCCTTATAGATGTTCACATGCAGAAATGGCATGTTGCATAAGCTCATGGATGTTCACCCGCAGGATCAGCACATAGCGTCAGGCTCATGGATCTTCACCCGCAGGGCTGGCACGTAGCGTCAGACTCATGGATGTTCACCCGAAGAACTGGCACATTGAGTTAGGCTCATGGATGTTAACCCACAGGACCGGCACGTAGAGTCAGGCTCATGGATGTTAACCCGCAGGACCAGCACATGGAGCTAGACCCATGGATGTTCAGCAGGACCGGCACGTACCGTCATGCTCTTGGATGTTCACCAGCTAGACCGGCACTAGCATCAGGCTCATTGATGTTCACCCGCAGGACCGGCACATAGAGTTAGGCTCATGGATGTTCCGCAGGACCGGCACGTAGCGTCAGTCTCATGGATGTTCACCTGCTGGATCTGCACGTAGTGTCAGGCTCATCGATGTTCACCCGCAGGACCGGCACGTAGCGTCAGGCTCATAGATATTCACCCGCAGGACCGGCACAAAGAGTTAGGCTCATCGATGTTCCGCATGACCGGCACGTAGCGTCAGGCTCATAAATGTTCACCCGCAGGACCAGCACATAGCGTCAGGTTCATGGATGTTCACCCGCAGGACCGGTACGTAGCGTCAGGCTCATGGATGTTCACCCACTGGACCGGCACATAGAGTTAGGCTCATGGATGTTCCGCAGGACCGGCACGTAGCGTCAAGCTCATGGATGTTCACACGAAGGACCGAACGTAGTATCAGGCTCATGGATGTTCACCCGCAGGACCGGCACGTAGTGTCATTCTCATGGATGTTCACCCGCATGACTAACACATAGCGTCAGGCTCATGGATGTTCACCCGCAGTACCGGCACGGCCCCCCCTAGCGTAAGGCTCTTGTATGTTCACAGCAGTGACAGGCAAGTAGCGTCAGGTCATGGATGTTCAACCACTGGACCGGATCATTGAGTAAGGTCTAGGATGTTTCCGCAGGACCGGCCATGTAGCCAGTCCAATGGAGTTCCACCCGCAAGGTCTGGCACGCAGAGTCAGGTCATGGATGTTCAACCACAGGTCAGGCACATAGCGTCAGGCTATGGGGATGTTCACCCGCTGGACGGCACGTAGCGTCAGGCTCATGGATGTTCACCCGCAGGACTAGCAACATAGAGTGAGGCTCATGAACGTTCCGCATGACCTGCAGTTAGCATCAGGCTCATAGATGTTCACCTGCTGGGACTGGCATGTAGCGTCAGGCTCATGGATGTTCACCCACTGAAGGCACGTAGTTTGGCTAATCTTTTCAACATTTCACTACAAACGGCATACGTGCTAGATAAGTGGAAAATTGGCAAATGGATACCTATTTTCAAAACAGGTGACAGGTCCTTAGCTCGAACTAAGACAGAATAACCTAACTCCATATTGGGAAAATTTATGAATCAATAATTGCCGAGCAGTTCGTAGCCACCTTGAAAAGCATAAATTAATCAACGAATCTCACATGGTTTTAACAAAGGGGCGCTCCTGCCTTACGACTTTATTAACTGTTTTTTCACTTAGGTATTTGAGGAGGTAGATCATGTACTGAATAGATATTGGTAAATGGGAACTTACAGTAAGGCTTTGATAGGTCCCACAGCAGAGACTATTGAGGAAAATAAAGCACATGGAAAGGAGGAGAATTTTTTTTCCTGGATAGAGGCATGGTTGACAAATAGGCAGCAGAGAGTTTTGCATAAATGGGAGAAATCAGAGTGGGGAAGCGTCAACGAGCGTGGTTCCACAGGGGTCAGTGTTTGGGCCCCCTGCTGTTCACAATCTACATAAACGACATAGATGAGGCATAAAGAAGCGACATCTGCTGCAGCCAGCAGCAAGCAGCAACAAGGCTGCTCCTATATCTTGCCGTCCCCTGGCCTAATCCAAACTCCAGTGTTGGCCAAATTTGCAAGTACGCTGCAACAACATGCAAGTTAACTATAGTTATCATAAAACTGACCGGTGACGACAACGAAATGGACTAAATATGACAGAAAGGGACCCGGCATTCAAGTACCTCACCCTGCTGCCAGACTTATCCAGACACAAGACGTTTCCTAAATGAAATAACTACCTCCAGATCAACTGCACCAGTGTTTAACGGAAAACAACATGCAGAAATCCTGATCAACTAAATCTCCAAGGAAATGCCAGTCTGTAGGACTTTTTTCGTCAGTGCCAAACAGGAAAGATTTGAGCCTTTAAACATGGCTGACCGGCATTCCAAACAGCAGCTACTGCAACTACAACTAGCGAAGTAAATTCTCATCTTTACTGACGTTCATCTGTGACAGTAGCATCATATCTGTACCACCATATAATCCCACCTGTACCAGTGCTAACGTAGGAAAACACAGGAGACATCGTCCCAAATAAACAGTAGAAAACTACAAGGTATAGGAAGGGTTATCCCTCAGTGCCAGTCCTGGACAAGAAGTGAATAGGTAAATAGTCTAGGTTAATATTTTAGCAGCTGACCTATATTCAGCTGACCAGTTACAGTGAAGAAATCATAGCAAAAAAAGCCAATATACTATAAACTAAGAAAGTCAAGTGGTGTTATCTCCCATCAGTGTTTTAAAAATGGCCGAGCATCCTCAGCAAAACAGTCAGAGACAACAACACGTACACAACACCCCGATAAATGGTTATTGGGGAGGATGTGGAAGGATAAAAACCTCTTGATTAAACCTTTCTGTCTACCAGAATGAGAAAGGAGTAGAAGTTCAAATTGTGAAGCCAGTTACTGTGAAAGTGAGGCGTGGGTATGGAGGGTGAAGTAAGGTGTTTAATTAAGGGTGTTCTTCGTGAAGTTGTAAGGAAAACGTGAGCAGTGAAGAGGGTTTTTGAAGAGGTCAACTGTAAGGTTTTGAGTGGAAGTTTAAGGGAAAAGTGAGCAGTGAAAGATAGGTTTTGCAAAAAGATTAAATTTTACTAGCTTAATCCTCAGTGTAATTATAGCAGATACTAAGTGTACTAGGACTGGAAAAGAGTAAATAAAATATTATTTGGTTTAATATTGGTAGAAAGAGCGCAAGAGTGAAAATGGCAGGCATAAAGGTACAGGCGCCATAATTATATTCTATGATTTTCTTCCTCATTTCCATGGAATAAAGATATCATCATGGGGTTTGGAAAAGGTGAATGAGTAACAGTCGCCCAGGACAGTAAAAGCCCGAACAAGTTGCCCATCCTACCAGAAAAGTAAACCTCACATATCGCCGGCAAGGTATGGCAACAACCGCTACCCATAGAGACAAAAACAATGGCACACAGCGCTATTTGTAAGCGCTCTTAAGTGGTGAATCCAAATTAATCCTGACCTCATAACTATTGTGCAGAGAGCAAAACAGACAGATAAATGACTGGCAATAATGACGGCAGCTCAGCTAGGGATGATAACCTTAAACTAGTCCATATGTCAATGCATACATAGGTCCCAATGTGAAAATACAGCCAGTATTATCGTCAAAACACTAACAACATGCATACACTGTGTACTAAATACGCATGAACAAACAGAAAAAGGCACCTTATGTCTAATAAATGTGTAAGGGGTAGGTGCATGATGGATGTATGTACAATTATAGCAACGTTCCAGAATCATTTTGTGTGTAACAAATGCCTTTGGCACAGTACGCCTTTAGCAGTGATGACATGGATTACCTATTTTTAATACAATGACCCATTACCATATAGTGAGATTAATGGATTGATTTTATGAAAACAGGCGCTTCCATTTATTCAGGTCTATGGCAATATCACTTCTTCCTATTGCAGAGATTAGGATTCTAGCTAACAAAATTAGGGGCGGCAGTTATATCCATCTCTGAATCTTGGTTTGGAAAATTTGATACGGTGACTGACGAGCGAGTCCAAAATAGAAGGTTACAATAATAAACGCTTAGTTAGGAACAGAAAGGGCGGTGGAGTATGTGCCTACATAGAAATGACAGCAAACAACCCAAGACCTGATTTAAATTACAATAAAACTGTGAGAATTCGATGTTTGAAGTGCTCTTCCCAGACCAAACCATTCTTAGTAGCTGAACTAGTTACCAGCCTCCTTCCCAGACCGAAGTCTTCTTAGATACAGACGTTTCCAGAGCTTCGTTGCCGGACAGGGATAGCAATTGCGACAACTAAATACGGGCGACTTCAATTTCTGTTTTCAGCAACAGAATATCGGGACTATGCAAAAAGGTATAAGCACAATTCTAGGCTTAAAGTAGCAACACCCAACTAATTATTAAACCAAGCCCGACACACATGTTCTCAGCCACCCTATTTGGGACCCAACTTTGCAATCCGCGCTGAGGAACATTATCAGTCAGGCGTCATTACCAAAGTCGTAGTGGATCATTTCATCAATTTACTGCTAGCCAGATAATCACTAGGGATAGGATACAGGGCCTTCACAGGAGCAATAAAAATGAGGTCAACATAGAAACTCCATAAAGAAACACTGAAACTAGGCTACACAATTTGTGACTGGACAGAGATAACAAGTTGCACGACGTAAACATGCTGGGAAAAATCAAAACAATGTTCACATACCATTCTTAATAATATTGCACCAGTTAAAGAGGTTAGGAATTAACGAAGAACTGAAACCTGGATGACTACTGAGATTTTAGATAATATAAATATCAGAGACCAGCTGCTAAAAAGATTAAAGCAAACAGACAGGATATTCGCAGTCACAAATGAAGTCCCAAGGGTGTGGAACAAGAGTTTACAGAGGCTTATAAAAGGAGCTAAGGCAAATTATAGCACTATGCTTCAAATAAAGGTTTGAAGAATATAAGCCTTAACCCAGAAAGCTCTGGCAACCAACGAAACAGTTGGGATATTGCCATAAGCCATTAGATATGTTCTAACATAGTACTAACGATCGATAATGAGGCTATCCACGTAAAAAGCCTAAGGTGCAAATCTGCTTTAATTCCGTACTACGACATCGTTGCATCAACACTCGTACAGAATAACCCAGCTGCTCAAATACCTTTAATAACACAGACCTCTGATAAAGTTTTCAACATACTATACCAATTATAAGGGGTAACCCCAATCAGTTGTCAACTAGTCTAAGTGTATCTCATGCTTCATTCAAAAAGAACTAAGGCAGGTTAAACCCAATTATCTCTAAGAGCACAGGCCCCTGATAACATCCCATCTAAGTTCCTAAAAGATGGTGCTGTTTGAACTGTCAATCCCTATTGCTCACGATAATAAATTCTTATCAATCCACCACTATATACCGTACCTGGAGGGTTTTCAAGAGCCATGAAGTTTACTCCTATCCTCTAAAGAAAAATAATTGGTCTGATGTAAGCAACTATAGACCTGTTAGTATGTCTCAGTATAATTTATCTAAAAGTCTGGGAGGGCGGTGTATTCGCAATGTAGTTAAGTATTTTAATGACAACAGCATTCTCCAAGCTACAGAGGCTTTAGAAGATCCTACTCAACCGATACCTCACGTATTAATCTGATGGATTTTTTTAAACCTGAAACTGAAAATGTCCAAAAGGAAACCTCATAGGTATGGTAAACCTTAGACTGCAAAAGGCCATTCGATACTGTCAAACCACATCATATTTATGTAATAAACTTCAATCTATCGGTATAGTCTGTAGACGGGTTTAATCCTAACCATTAGCCAGGCAGAGACAAATAGTCAAAATCAACAAAACGGAATCAGAACCCCTGCCGATAACATGTGGAGTACCCCAAGGTAGTATTCTGGGTCCCTTTACTATTTCTTATGTTATGTCAATGAAATGCCTATTCATGTCAATGCAAACCTCCTACTGTATGCAGATGACAGTGCTCTGCTTAGGGACAGGGAAAGACCCACAAGATATTGCTAATGTTGTAAACCGGAACTGAGTCCTGCAGCGCAACTTGGATAGATAGACAACAAACATCATTACACCTAGGGAAAACTGATGGCCATTCGCTTTGAACGAAACATAAACTGAGAAGGGGATATAATTTTAATGTTCAGTGGTAATGGGAGTCCATCACTTTGGTTTCATCAGTTAAATTCTGGGAATCCCCTTTGACCCCTGCATGTCAGGAGAATTGATAGGGAACAGTGGTAGTAAAGAAAGCGAATGCCAAGGCTGAAGTTTCCTGTATAGACAAGCACAGTGTCTACATACTGTGGCTCGCAGGACCTAGTCAGCCCTTATGACAGACTGCCATATGGTTTACGCTTGCGCTTCTTGGTACTTCTGCCCTATTGACAAAAAAAACTGAAAGATAACTGTCCATATCACCCAAGACAAAATCGTTTGATTCAACTCTTGGGAGGACCAGAGAACAATGTAAGGCCAGGATGAATTACAGTCAGTTGGATAATGCGGCATGTTGAAGTCAGAATAAAACAACTGTAGCTAAATCATTTATAAAAATTGCTCACAAACAGGTGTCCCCCCCCCCCAGAATATCTTGCGGTCAATTTTGTCAAGTGTTTTGGGAACCGACGCAATCATAGTACTAGGGGGAGAGAGCACATCTCTTGTAGTACCCCATCTGTGGCCAGGCCTTCAAACACCTTTACATTGCGTCTACAGCACATAAATGATGAGAAATGGAAACTGACTACCCAAGCAAATGTCAAGGGCCGAGTCCTAGCTTGAACCAGCTTCAAGAAAGACTGCCCAAAAGTGGTCTGATGAATGAACAACAGAAAGGGAGGGGAAGATTATTCTCTATTTCTTTTCAGCTAAAATTTACGTGTAAATTTTCCTTATCCTAGTAAAAGCCCTCGTATTGTAGAAAGTCGTCAAGGACCCCGGAGTAGATGTCTTAATGACCCTCGTATTGTAGATAGTCTTAATGACCCTCGTGTAGTAGATAGTCTTTTTAGTATGATAATAAGATGTTATCTTCATTATAGAATAATAAGAAAATATTATAACCTTTATATTATAATAAAAAGGGTAAAAGGACCCCAATGGAAATAAGTCACTCTGTCTGACTTTTTTGGGTTATCCTAGGTTCTCTTACACATATGCTGCTATGTATGATAATTCTATGTAACTGTATTGTGTATACCTGAATAAACTTACTTACTTACTTACTTACTTACTTACTTACTATCGGCAAGTTTGCCGATGACACCAAAATAGGCCGTCGAATTCATTCTGACGAGGACATTCGAGCACTCCAGGAAGATTTGAATAGACTGATGCAGTGGTCGGAGAAGTGGCAGATGCAGTTTAATATAGACAAATGCAAAGTTCTAAATGTTGGACAGGACAATAACCATGCCACATATAAACTAAATAATGTAGATCTTAATATTACGGATTGCAAAAAAGATTTAGGAGTTCTGGTTAGCAGTAATCTGAAACCAAGACAACAGTGCATAAGTGTTCACAATAAAGCTAATAGAATCCTTGGCTTCATATCAAGAAGCATAAATAATAGGAGTCCTCAGGTTGTTCTTCAACTCTAACATCCTTGGTTAGGCCTCATTTAGATTATGCTGCACAGTTTTGGTCACCCTATTACAGAATGGATATAAATTTCTCTGGAAAATGTACAAAGGAGGATGACAAAGTTCATCCCATGTATCAGAAACCTTCCCTATGAGGATAGACTAAGGGCTCTGAATCTGCACTCTCTGGAAAGACGTAGAATTAGGGGGGATAATGATTGAGGTGTATAAATGGAAGACAGGAAATAAATAAGGGGATGTAAATAGTGTGCTGAAAATATCTAGCCTAGACAGGACTCGCACCAATGGTTTAAAGTTGGAAAAATTCAGATTCAGGAAGGATATAGGAAAGTACTGGTTTGGTAATAGAGTTGTGGATGAGTGGAAAAAACTCCCGAGTACAGTTATAGAGGCCAGAACGTTTGTGAAGCTTCAAAATAGGTTGGATAAATACATGAGTGGATGTGGGTGGGTGTGAGTTGGACCTGATAGCTTGTGCTACCAGATCGGTTGCCGTGTTCCTCCCTTAAGTCAATGTGACCTGACTAGGTTGGGTGCATTGGCTTAAGCCGGTAGGAGACTTGGACCTCCCTCGCATGGGCCGGGAGGCCTTCTGCAGTGTTCCTTCGTTCTTATGTTCTTATGTTCTTAGTGTCGGCTCAGGGAGTTCACCCGCACGACTGGCACATAGCGTCAGGTTCATGGATGTTCACCCGCAAGGACCAACACGTAGCATCAGGCTCACGGATATTCACCCACACGACTGGCACATAGCGTCAGGCTCAGGGATGTTCACTGCAGGACCGGCACGTAGCATCAGGCTCATGGATTTTCAACTGCAGGACCGGCACATAGCGTCGGGCTCAGGGATGTTCCCCCGCGGGAAACCGGGCATGTAGCGTCAGGCTCATGGATGTTCACCCGCAGGACCGGCATGTGCGTCAGGCTCATGGATGTCACCCGCAGGACCGGGCATCATGCGTCGACTCATGGAGTTCACCCCGCAGAACCGCCACGGAGCGTCAGGCTCAAGGTTGTTCACCCACAGACCGCCGTAGTGACAGGCTCATGGATGTTCACCCGCGGGGACCAGCACGTAGCGTAAGGCCCCAGGGATGTTCACCCGCACGACTGACACATAGAGTTAGGCTCATGGACGTTCCGCAGGACTGGCAAGTAGCGTCAGGTTCATGGATGTTCACCCGCAGGACCGGCACGTAGCGTCTGGCTCATGGATGTTCACCTGCAGAACTGGCACGTAGAGTCAGGTTCATGGATGTTCACCTGCAGGACCGGCACGTAGCATCAGGCTCATGGATGTTCACCCGCAGGACAGGCACATACCGGCAGGCTCATGGATGTTCACCTGCAGGACCTGCACGTAGCGTCAGACTCATGGATGTTCACCCACAGGACCGGCACGTAGCGTGAAGCTCATTGATATTCACCCGCAGGACCGGCCCATAGCGTAAGGCTCATGAATGTTCACCCGCAGGACTGGCATGCAGCGTCAGGCTCATGGATTTTCAGCCGCAGGACTGGCACGTAGCGTCAGGCTCATGGATGTTCACCCGCTGGACCGGCACGTAGCGTCAGGTTCATGGATGTTCACCCGCAGGACCGGCACGTAGCGTCAGGCTCATGGATGTTCACCTGCAGGATCGGCACGTAGCGTCAGGCTCATGGATGTTCACCCACAGGACCGGCACGAAGCGTCAGGCTCATGGATGTTCACCCGCAGAAATGGCACGTAGCACCAAATTTATGGATGTTCACCCGCAGGACCGGCACGTAGCGTCAGGCTCATGAATGTTCACCCACAGGACCGGTACGTAGCGTCAGGCTCATGGATGTTCACCCGTAGGACCAGCACGTAGTGTCAGGCTCATGGATGTTCACCCGCAGGACCGGCATGTAGCACCAGGTTCATGGATGTTCAAGCGCAGGACCTGCACGTAGCGTCAGGCTCATGGATGTTCACCCGCAGGACCGTCACGTAGCGTCTGGCTCACCTATGTTCACCCGTAGTACCGGCATGTAGCGTCAGGCTCATGGATGTTCACCCGCAGGACCTGCACGTAGCGTCAGGCTCATGGGATGTTTCACCCGCACACCGGCAGGTAGGGGTCAGGCTCATAGATGTTCACCCGCAGGCCCGGCATGTAGTGTCAGGCTCATGGATGTTGACCCGCAGGACCGGCACGTAGCGTCAGGCTCATGGATGTTCGCCCACAGGACCAGCAGGTAGCGTCATGCTCATGGATGCTTACCCGCAGGACCCGGCACGTAGCGTCAGGCTCATGGATGTTCTCACGCAGGACCGGCACATAGCGTTAAGCTCATGGATGTTCACCTGCACGACCGGCACATAGAGTTAGGCTCATGGATGTTCTGTAGGACTGGCACATAGCGTCAGGCTCATGGATGCTCACCCGTAGGACCGGCACGTAGTATCAGGCTCAAGGATGTTCACCCGCAGGAACCGGCACGTACCCAGTTCATGGATGTTCACCCGCAGGACCGGCACATAGCGTCAGGCTCATGGATGTTCACCCGTAGGACCGGCACGTAGCTTCAGGCTCATGGATGTTCACCCGCAGGACCGGCACGTAGCGTCAGGCTCATGGAGTCACCTGCAGGACCGGCCCACGTAGCATCGGGCCCTCATGGATTTTAAACCGCAGGACCGGCACATAGCGTCAGGCTCATGGATGTTCACCCGCAGGACCGGCATGTAGCGTCAGGCTCATGGATGTTCACCCGCAGGACCGGCATCATGCGTCAGACTCATGGATGTTCACCCGCAGAACCAGCACGGAGCGTCAGGCTCATGGTTGTTCACCCACAGGACCGGCACGTAGCGACAGGCTCATGGATGTTCACCCGCAGGACCAGCACGTAGCGTCAGGCCCATGGATGTTCACCCGCACGACCGACACATAGAGTTAGGCTAATGGACGTTCCGCAGGACTGGCAAGTAACGTCAGGTTCATGGATTTTCACCCGCAGGACCGGCACGTAGCGTCTGGCTCATGGATGTTCACCCACAGGACTGGCACGTAGAGTCAGGTTCATGGATATTCACCTGCAGGACCGGCACGTAGCATCAGCCTCATGGATGTTCACCCGCAGGACAGGCACATAGCGGCAGGCTCATGGATGTTCACCTGCAGGACATGCACGTAGCGTCAGACTCATGGATGTTCACCCACAGGACCGGCACGTAGCGTGAAGCTCATTGATATTCACCCGCAGGACGGGCCCGTAGCGTAAGGCTCATGAATGTTCACCCGCAGGACCGGCATGCAGCGTCAGGCTCATGGATTTTCAGCCGCAGAACCGGCACGTACGTCAGGCTCATGGATGTTCACCCGCTGGACCGGCACGTAGCGTCAGGTTCATGGATGTTCACCCACAGGACCGGCACGTAGCGTCAGGCTCATGGATGTTCACCCGCTGGATCGGCACGTAGCGTCAGGCTCATGGATGTTCACCCACAGGACCGGCACGAAGCGTCAGGCTCATGGATGTTCACCCGCAGAACCGGCACGTAGCACCAGGTTTATGGATGTTCACCCGCAGGAGTGGCACGTAGCGTCAGGCTCATGGATGTTCACCCACAGGACAGGTACGTAGCGTCAGGCTCATGGATGTTCACCCGTAGGACCAGCACGTAGTGTCGGGCTCATGGATGTTCACCCACAGGACCGGCACGTAGCACCAGGTTCATGGATGTTCAAGCGCAGGACCTGCACGTAGCGTCAGGCTCATGGATGTTCACCCGCAGCACCGTCACGTAGCGTCTGGCTCATCTATGTTCACCCGTAGTACCGGCACGTAGCGTCAGGCTCATGGATGTTCACCCACAGGACTGGCACAAAGCGTCAGGCTCATGGATGTTCACCTGCAGGACCTGCACGTAGCGTCAGGCTCATGGATGTTCACCTGCAGCACCGGCAGGTAGCGTCAGGCTCATGGATGTTCACCCGCAGGCCCGGCAAGTAGTGTCAGGCTCATGGATGTTCACCCGCAGGACCGGCACATAGCGTCAGGCTCATGGATGTTCGCCAACAGGACCAGCACGTAGCGTCATGCTCATGGATGCTTACCCGCAGGACCAGCACGTAGCGTCAGGCTCATGGATGTTCACACGCAGGACCGGCACATAGCGTCAGGCTCATGGATGTTCACCTGCACGACCGGCACATAGAGTTAGGCTCATGGATGTTCTGTAGGACTGGCACGTAGCGTCAGGCTCATGGATGTTCACCCATAGGACTGGCACGTAGTGTCAGGCTCATGGATGTTCACCTGCAGGACCGGCACGTAGCGTCAGGTTCATGGATGTTCACCCGCAGGACAGGCACGTAGCGTCAGGCTCATGGATGTTCACCCGTAGGACCGGCACATAGCTTCAGGCTCATGGATGTTCACCCGCAGGACCGGCACGTAGCGTCAGGCTCATGGATGTTCACCCATAGGACCAGCACGTAGCGTCAGGCTCATGAATGTTCACACGCAGGACCGGCACGTAGCGTCAGGCTCATGGATGTTCACCTGCAGGACCGGCACATGGAGTTGGGCCCTCATGGATGTTCTGCAGGCCCGGCACGTAAGCACCAGGTTCATGGAATGTTCACCTGCAGGTCTGGTACGTAGCATTAGGTCATGGATGTTCACCTGCGGGAAACCGGCACGTAGCTTTCAGGCTCATGGATGTTCACCGCAGGACCGGCACGTAGCTCAGGCTCATGGATGTTCACCCGCAGGACCGTCATGTAGCGTCAGGCTCATGGAAGTTCACCCGTAGGACCCTCATGTAGCGTCAGGCTCAGGGATGTTCACCCGCAGGACCCGGCACGTACGTCAGGCTCATGGTGTTCACCCCGCAGGACCGGCACATAGCGTCAGGTTCATGGATGTTCACCCGCAGGACCGGCACGTAGTGTCAGGCTCATGGATGTTCACCCGCAGGACCGGCACGTAGCGTCAGGCTCTTGGATGTTCACCCGCAGACCGGCACGTAGCGTCAGACTCATGGATGTTTACCCGCAGGACCGGCACGTAGCGTCAGGCTCATTGATGTTCACCCGCAGGACCGGCACTTAGCGTCAGGGTCATGGATGTTCACCCACAGGACTGGCATGTAGCGTCAGGCTCATGGATGTTCACCCGCAGGACAGGCACGTAGCATCAGGCTCATGGATGTTCACCCGCAGGACCGGCACGTAGCGTCAAGCTCATGGATGTTCACCCGCAGGACCGTCACGTAGCGTCAGGCTCATGGATGTTCACCCGCAGGACCAGCACGCAGCGCCAGGCTCATGGATGTTCACCCGCAGGACCGTCACGTAGCGTCAGGCTCATGGATGTTCACCCGCAGGACCGTCACGTAGCGTCAGGCTCATGGATGTTCACCCGCAGGACCAGCACGCAGCGTCAGGCTCATGTAAACTCTTAATGCTGCTAGTCAAAGGAGATTTTATATTAATACAAATATAATATATTACTGAGAGTCAGATTAACGTCAGCTATAAGGATATTACAAATTACGATCACTGAAAAGTTCATAAGATAAAGCTAATAATAATTTAAATAGTAGTAATAATAATAAACCAAGGAGAAGAAGAAGAAGAAAAATTTACTGTTCAGTTTCAAAATATACAGAATTATAAAGTCTTTGATATCTCTCTCTCCTAATACTTATTGACTTTCAAATAAAACAATAATTCTTCCTCTTCATTTTTCTTCTTCTTCATTTTATTTTATTATTATGTTGTTATGTGTTGCATGTTCTATTTTCCTTTTTGCTGAGTAAACAATCTACAGTGTAGCTTGTGTGGAAAATTTTTAATTTTCCGAAACTATAGCGCCTAATAGGTGTTTTATGTGCCGATATGAGTCAAAATGTATTTGAAAATGGAGTAGAACCAAGAGTTCCCTTGGCGCATGCGCGGATGTGCGGGGGAGGCAGAGGCGGATTGTTTTGAATGGTGGTGAGGAAGCTGGGAAAACATGGAACCACGAAATTGACATTCACGGTGGCCTAAGGATTAATATAGGCCTCATTTCATAATAAGAAGTGTCGTAACTGTTCCTGGTGGAGAGTGAGGGAACGTGATTTACGGGACCACGATAATAGAATGGTAAAAGTGTGATAAGAGTAGGACCGGGTGACTGACGCGTCACAATGGACTGTGTCCTGGGGAAAATTACCCTTGGTTTAATCATCACTCATCGGTCTCAGATCTTAATGGAGTGACCTCTAGTTTGTATAATAGTTATGAGACGTTAAATCGTCTTGTGAATAGTAATGTAATCAGTGATAATAACATTGAGTTAAGAGAAAGCGAGATGTGGAATAGAGCGCCCTGCTCCGAGTGAACGTGTGACTCTCGTAACGGGGATAACGGAGATTTATAGAATCACGACTTCTAACCGGGACGATCCGACGGATACCTCGTCCTGCCGGAATGAGAACCGTGTCGGTGTAGCATGGACATCGAAACTGAGGTAGTGAATGGAAGAAATAAGGAGTATCAATCACCACAGTTAAGTAACCCTTCTAGTTATAGCAACCTTAAGCTGGCCAGTTGTGGTATGTTATAATTAGATAGGTTATGAGTGATCCAGCTACATCAAGTGACCACCGAGAACAGCTGGTAGTGGTTGGGATTATGTATAAATGCTTTTCCTTGATGGTGTATCCATTTTATCTTACCCCCCCCCCTCAT
>NC_069464.1:31109409-31139105 GCF_026875155.1 Cherax quadricarinatus | reverse complement strand
CTCAGGGTGTTCACCCCGCAACGGCACTTAGGTCAGGCCAGGGATGTTCACCCCAGGAGGCACTAGGTCAGCCCAGGGATTTTTCACCTGCAAGGACTAGATTTAGGCTCTTTGATATTCCAGGCCCGGCACGTAGCGTCAGCTCATGGATTTCACCCGCAGGACGGCACTAGTGTCAGGCTCATGGATGTTCACCACGCAGGACCGGCACGTAGCGTCATGCTCATGGATGTTCACCTGCAGGACCGGGACATAGAGTTAGGCTCATTGATGATCTGCAGGACCGGCACGTAGCGTCAGGCTCATGGATTTTCACCCGTAGGACCGGCACATAGTGTCAGGCTCATGGATGTTCACCCGCAGGACCGGCACGTACCACCAGGTTTATCGATGTTCACCCGCAGGACTGGCACGTAGCGTCAGACTCATTGATGTTCCGCAGCACCGGCATGTAGCGTCAGGCTCATGGATGTTCACCCGCAGGACCGGCACGTAGCGTCAGGCTCATGGATGTTCACCCACAGGACCGGCACTTAGCGTCAGGCTCATGGATGTTCACCCATAGGACCGGCACGTAGCGTCAGGCTCATGGACGTTCACCTGCAGGACTGGCATGTAGCATCAGGCTCATGTATGATCACCCACAAGACCGGCACATAGCGTCAGGCTCATGGATGTTCACACGAAGGACCGACACGTAGCGTCAGGCTCAGGGATGCTCACCCGCAGGACCGGCACGTAGCATCAGGCTCATGGATGTTCACCCGCAGGACTGGCACATAGTGTCAGTCTCATGGATGTTCACCCGCAGGACTGGCACGTAGCATCAGGCTTTGATGTTCACCCGCAGGACTTGCATGTAGCGTCAGGCTCATGGATGTTCACCCACAGGACTGGCATATAGCGTCATGCTCATTGATGTTCACCCGCAGGACCGGCACGTAGCGTCAGGCTCATGGATGTTCACCCGGAAGACTGGTATGTAGCGTCAGGCTCATGGATGTTCACCCGCAGAAAAGGTGTGTAGCGTAAGCTCGTGGATGTTCACCCACAGGACCGGCAGGTAGCGTCAGGCTCATGGATGTTCACCAACAGGGCCGGCACGAAGCGTCAGGCTCATAGATGTTCACCCGCAGGACCGGCACATAGAGTTAGGCTGATGGATGTGCTGCAGGACCGGCACGTAGCGTCAGGCTCATGGATGTTCACCAGCAGGACCGGCACGTAGTGTGAGACTCATGGATGTTCACCCGCAGGACCGGCACGTAGCGTCAGGCTCATTGATGTTCACCTGCAGGACTGGCACGTAGCGTTAGGCTCATGGATGTTCACCCGCTGGACCGTCACGTAGCGTCAGGCTCTTGGATGTTCACCCGCAGGACCGGCACGTAGCGTCAGGCTCATGGATGTTCACCAGCAGGACTGGTATGTAGCATCAGGCTCATGGATGTTCACCTGCAGGACCGGCACATAGCGTCAAGCTCATGGATGTTCACCCACAGGACCGGCAAATAGCGTCAAGCTCATGGATGTTCACCCGCAGGACCGGCATGTAGCGTCAGGCTCATGGATGCTCACCCACAGGATTGGCACCTAGAGTCAGGCTCATGGATGTTCATCCGCAGGACTGGCACGTAGCGTCAGGCTCATGGATGTTCACCCATAGGACCAGCACGTTGCGTCATGCTCATGGATGTTCAACCGCAGGACTGGCACTTAGTGTCAGGCTCATGGATGTTCACACGCAGGACTGGCACTTAGCGTCATGCTCATGGATGTTCACATGCAAGACCAGCACATAGAGTTAGGCTCATTGATATTCTGCCGGACTGGCACGTAGCGTCAGGCTCATGGATGTTCACCCGTAGGACCGGCACGTAGTGTCAGGCTCATGGATGTTCACCCTCAGAACCGGCACGTAGCACCAGGTTCATGGATGTTCACCCGCAGGACCTGCACGAAGCGTCAGGCTCATGGATGTTCACCCGCAGCACCGGCACATAGCGTCAGTCTCATGGATGTTCACCCATAGGACCAGCACGTAGTGTCAGGCTCATGGATGTTCACCCGCAGGACTGGCACGTAGCGTCAGGCTCATAGATGTTCACCCGCAGGATCTGCACTTAGCGTCACACTCATTGATGTTCACCCGCAGCACCGTCACGTAGCGTCAGGCTCATGGATGTTCACCCGCTGGACCGGCATGTAGCATCAGGCTCATGGATGTTCTCCCGCAAGTCCGGCACGTAGCGTAAGGCTCATCGATGTTCGCCCATAGGACCAGCACATAGCATCATGCTCATGGATGCTCACCCGCAGGACCGGCACATGGATGTTCACACGCAGGCTCATGGATGTTCACACGCAGGACTGGCACGTAGCGTCAGGCTCATGGATGTTCACCTGCAGGACAGGTACATAGAGATAGGCTCAGGGATGTTCTGCAGGACAGGCACTTAGCGTCAGGCTCATGGATGTTCACACGAAGGACCGACACGTAGCGTCAGGTTCATGGATGTTCACCCGCAGGACCGGCATGTAGCTTCAGGCTCATGGATGTTCACCCACAGGACCGGCACGTAGCGTCAGGCTCATGGATGTTCACCCGCAGGACCGGCACGTAGCATCAGGCTCATAGATGTACACCCGCAGGACTGGCAAGTAGCGTCAGGCTCATGGATGTTCACCCGCAGGACCAGCACGTAGCATCAGGCTCATGGATGTTCACCTGCAGGACAGGCACGTAGCGTCAGGCTCATGGATGTTCACCCTCAGAACCGGCGCGTAGCGTCAGGCTCATGGATGTTCACCGGCAGGACTGGCACATAGAGTTAGGCTCATGGATGTTCTGCAGGACCGGCACGTTGCGTCAGGCTCATGGTTGTTCACCCGCAGGACCTGCAGCCAACTAGGGGAAACAACCTCCTTGACTTAGTTCTTGCCAGTAGGGAAACACTAATTAATAATCTTGAGGTTAATGATGAGCTTGGGGAAAGTGATCACAAATCACTCAGTTTTAATATATCATGGAATTCCCCTAATAATGGCAATCAAGTCTCTGTCCCTGACTTCCACTTGGCTGATTTCATAGGACTGAAAAATTACTTAGGTGGGTTGAACTGGAATGACCTGACTAAGGGTCAGGTAGGTGGTGATGGTTGCCGATATGATGCTTTCCAGGGCATAGTTCTAGCTGCTCAGTCAAATTATGTTCCAAATAGGGAAATCAGATCAAACAAAAATGATGCTAAATGGATGAACAATAGATTAAAATATCTGATTGGTCAAAAGAGAGGCATATATAGGCAAATCAAAAGAGGAGAGGGGCAATTAAGAAATCGATATATTCAGTTAAAGAGAGAAATAAAAAAGGGAATTAGAAAAGCAAAAAGAGATTATGAGGTTAAAGTTGCAAGAGAATCGAAGACTAACCCAAAAGGATCTTTCAGGTATACAGAAGTAAGATCAGGGACAAGATAGGCCCACTCAAAAGTTCCTCGGGTCAGCTCACTGACAGTGATAAGGAAATGTGTAGAATTTTTAACACATACTTCCTCTCAGTTTTTACACAGGAGGATACCAGCGATATTCCAGTAATGATAAATTATGTAGAACAGGACGATAATAAACTGTGCACGATTAGGGTCACAAGTGACATGGTCCTTAGGCAAATAGATAAATTAAAACCTAACAAATCCCCAGGCCCTGATGAACTGTATGCAAGGGTTCTAAAGGAATGTAAAGAGGAGCTTAGCACACCTTTGGCTAATCTTTTCAACATATCACTACAAACTGGCATAGTGCTAGATAAGTGGAAAATGGCAAATGTGATACCTATTTTCAAAACAGGTGACAGGTCCTTAGCTTCGAACTATAGACAAATAAGCCTAACCTCCATAGTGGGAAAATTTATGGAATCAATAATTGCCGAGGCAGTTCGTAGCCACCTTGAAAAGCATAAATTAATCCAACGAATCTCAGCATGGTTTTTACAAAGGGGCGCTCCTGCCTTACGAATTTATTAACTTTTTTCACTAAGGTATTTGGGAGGTAGATCATGGTAAAGAATATGAATTGTGTATTGGACTTCAGTAAGGCTTTTGACAGGGTCCCACATCAGAGACTATTGAGGAAAATTAAAGCACATGGAATAGGAGGAGAAATTTTTTCCTGGATAGAGGCATGGTTGACAAATAGGCAGCAGAGAGTTTGCATAAATGGGAGAAATCAGAGTGGGGAAGCGTCACGAGCGGTGTTCCACAGGGGTCAGTGTTGGGCCCCTGCTGTTCACAATCTACATAAACGACATAGATGAGGGCATAAAGAGCGACAAACGCAAGTTTGCCGATGACACCAAAATAGGCCGTCGAATTGATTCTGACGAGGACATTCGAGGGACTCCAGGAAGATTTGAATAGACTGATGCAGTGGTCGGAGAAGTGGCAGATGCAGTTTAATATAGAAAAATGCAAAGTTCTAAATGTTGGACAGGACAATAACCATGCCACATATAAACTAAATAATGTAGATCTTAATATTACGGATTGCAAAAAAGATTTAGGAGTTCTGGTTAGCAGTAATCTGAAACCAAGACAACAGTGCATAAGTGTTCGCAGTAAAGCTAATAGAATCCTTGGCTTCATATCAAGAAGCATAAATAATAGGAGTCCTCAGGTTGTTCTTCAACTCTATACATCCTTGGTTAGGCCTCATTTAGATTATGCTGCACAGTTTTGGTCACCCTATTACAGAATGGATATAAATTCTCTGGAAAATGTACAAAGGAGGATGACAAAGCTCATCCCATGTATCAGAAACCTTCCCTATGAGGATAGACTATGGGCCCTGAATCTGCACTCTCTGGAAAGACGTAGAATCAGGGGGGATATGATTGAGGTGTATAAATGGAAGACAGGAATAAATAAAGGGGATGTAAATAGTGTGCTGAAAATATCTAGCCTAGACAGGACTCGCAGCAATGGTTTTAAGTTGGAAAAATTCAGATTCAGGAAGGATATAGGAAAGTACTGGTTTGGTAATAGAGTTGTGGATGAGTGGAACAAACTCCCGAGTACAGTTATAGAGGCCAGAACGTTGTGTAGCTTTAAAAATAGGTTGGATAAATACATGAGTGGATGTGGGTGGGTGTGAGTTGGACCTGATAGCTTGTGCTACCAGGTCGGTTGCCGTGTTCCTCCCTTAAGTCAATGTGACCTGACTAGGTTGGGTGCATTGGCTTAAGCCGGTAGGAGACTTGGACCTGCCTCGCATGGGCCAGTAGGCCTTCTGCAGTGTTCCTTCGTTCTTATGTTCTTATGTTCTTAGTGTCAGGCTCATGGATGTTCACCCGCATGACTGGCACATAGCGTCAGGTTCATGGATGTTCACCCGCAGGACCAACACGTAGCATCAGGCTCATGGATATTCACCCGCACGACTGGCACATAGCGTCAGGCTCATGGATGTTCACCTGCAGGACCGGCACGTAGCATCAGGCTCATGGATTTTCAACCGCAGGACCGGCACATAGCGTCAGGCTCATGGATGTTCACCCGCAGGACAGGCATGTAGCGTCAGGCTCATGGATGTTCACCCGCAGGACCGGCATGTAGCGTAAGGCTCATGGATGTTCACCCGCAGGACCGGCATCTAGCGTCAGACTCATGGATGTTCACCCGCAGAACCGGCACGGAGCATCAGGCTCATGGTTGTTCACCCACAGGACCGGCACGTAGCGACAGGCTCATGGATGTTCACCCGCAGGACCAGCACGTAGCGTCAGGCCCATGGATGTTCACCCGCATGACCGACACATAGAGTTAGGTTCATGGACGTTCCGCAGGACTGGCAAGTAGCGTCAGGTTCATGGATGTTCACCCGCAGGACCGGCACGTAGCGTCTGGCTCATGGATGTTCACCCGCAGGACTGGCACGAAGAGTCAGGTTCATGGATGTTCACCTGCAGGACAGGCACGTACCGTCAGGCTCATGGATGTTCACCCACAGGACCGGTACGTAGCGTCAGGCTCATGGATGTTCACCCATAGGACCAGCATATAGTGTCAGGCTCATGGATGTTCACCCGCAGACCGGCACGTAGCACCATGTTCATGGATGTTCAAGCGCAGGACCTGCACGTAGCGTCATGCTCATGGATGTTCACCCACAGCACCGTCACGTAGCGTCTGGCTCATCTATGTTCACCCGCAGGACCGGCACGTAGCGTCAGGCTCATGGATGTTCACCCGCAGGACTGGCACATAGCGTCAGGCTCATGGATGTTCACCCGCAGGACCTGCACGTAGCGTCAGGCTCATGGATGTTCACCCGCAGCACCGGCAGGTAGCGTCAGGCTCATGGATGTTCACCCGCAGGCCCGGCATGTAGCGTCAGGCTCATGGATGTTCACCTGCAGGACCGGCACGTAGCGTCAGGCTCATGGATGTTCGCCCATAGGACCAGCACGTAGCGTCATGTTCATGGATGCTCACCCGCAGGACCGGCACATAGCGTCAGGCTCATGGATGTTCACACGCAGGACCGGCACATAGTGTCAGGCTCATGGATGTTCACCTGCACGACCGGCACATAGAGTTAGGCTCATGGATGTTCTGTAGGACTGGCACGTAGCGTCAGGCTCATGGATGTTCACCCATAGGACTGGCACGTAGTGTCAGGCTCATGGATGTTCACCTGCAGGACCGGCACGTAGCTCCAGGTTCATGGATGTTCACCCGCAGGACAGGCACGTAGCGTCAGGCTCATGGATGTTCACCCGTAGGACCGGCACATAGCTTCAGGCTCATGGATGTTCACCCGCAGGACCGGCACGTAGCGTCAGGCTCATGGATGTTCACCCATAGGACCAGCACGTAGCGTCAGGCTCATGAATGTTCACACGCAGGACCGGCACGTAGCGTCAGGCTCATGGATGTTCACCTGCAGGACCGGCACATGGAGTTAGGCTCATGGATGTTCTGCAGGACCGGCACGTAGCACCAGGTTCATGGATGTTCACCTGCAGGTCTGGTACGTAGCATTAGGCTCATGGATGTTCACCTGCTGGACCGGCACGTAGCATCAGGCTCATGGATGTTCACCCGCAGGACCGGCACGTAGCGTCAGGCTCATGGATGTTCACCCGCAGGACCGTCATGTAGCGTCAGGCTCATGGAAGTTCACCCGTAGGACCCTCATGTAGCGTCAGGCTCATGGATGTTCACCCGCAGGACCGGCACGTAGCGTCAGGCTCATGGATGTTCACCCGCAGGACCGGCACATAGCGTCAGGCTCATGGATGTTCACCCGCAGGACCGGCATGTAGTGTCAGGCTCTTGGATGTTCACTCGCAGGACCGGCATGTAGCGTCAGGCTCTTGGATGTTCACCCGCAGGACCGGCACGTAGCGTCAGACTCATGGATGTTTACCCGCAGGACCGGCACGTAGCGTCAGGCTCATTGATGTTCACCCGCAGGACCGGCACTTAGCGTCAGGGTCATGGATGTTCACCCACAGGACTGGCATGTAGCGTCAGGCTCATGGATGTTCACCCGCAGGACAGGCACGTAGCATCAGGCTCATGGATGTTCACCCGCAGGACCGGCACGTAGCGTCAAGCTCATGGATGTTCACCCGCAGGACCGTCACGTAGCGTCAGGCTCATGGATGTTCACCCGCAGGACCAGCACGCAGCGCCAGGCTCATGGATGTTCACCCGCAGGACCGTCACGTAGCGTCAGGCTCATGGATGTTTCACCCGCAGGACCGTCACGTAGCGTCAGGCTCATGGATGTTCACTACCCGCAGGACCAGCACGCAGCGTCAGGCTCATGTAAACTCTTAATGCTGCTAGTCAAAGGAGATTTTATATTAATACAAATATAATATATTACTGAGAGTCAGATTAACGTCAGCTATAAGGATATTACAAATTACGATCACTGAAAAGTTCATAAGATAAAGCTAATAATAATTTAAATAGTAGTAATAATAATAAACCAAGGAGAAGAAGAAGAAGAAAAATTTACTGTTCAGTTTCAAAATATACAGAATTATAAAGTCTTTGATATCTCTCTCTCCTAATACTTATTGACTTTCAAATAAACAATAAATTCTTCCTCTTATTTTCTTCTTCTTCATTTTATTTTATTATTATGTTGTTATGTGTTGCATGTTCTATTTTCCTTTTTGCTGAGTAACACATCTACAGTGTAGCTTGTGTGGAAAATTTTTAATTTTCCGAAACTATAGCGCCTAATAGGTGTTTTATGTGCCGATATGAGTCAAAATGTATTTGAAAATGGAGTAGAACCAAGAGTTCCCTTGGCGCATGCGCGGATGTGCGGGGGAGGCAGAGGCGGATTGTTTTGAATGGTGGTGAGGAAGCTGGGAAAACATGGAACCACGAAATTGACATTCACGGTGGCCTAAGGATTAATATAGGCCTCATTTCATAATAAGAAGTGTCGTAACTGTTCCTGGTGGAGAGTGAGGGAACGTGATTTACGGGACCACGATAATAGAATGGTAAAAGTGTGATAAGAGTAGGACCGGGTGACTGACGCGTCACAATGGACTGTGTCCTGGGGAAAATTACCCTTGGTTTAATCATCACTCATCGGTCTCAGATCTTAATGAGTGACCTCTAGTTTGTATAATAGTTATGAGACGTTAAATCGTCTTGTGAATAGTAATGTAATCAGTGATAATAACATTGAGTTAAGAGAAAGCGAGATGTGGAATAGAGCGCCCTGCTCCGAGTGAACGTGTGACTCTCGTAACGGGGATAACGGAGATTTATAGAATCACGACTTCTAACCGGGACGATCCGACGGATACCTCGTCCTGCCGGAATGAGAACCGTGTCGGTGTAGCAGGACATCGAAACTGAGGTAGTGAATGGAAGAAATAAGGAGTATCAATCACCCACAGTTAAGTAACCCTTCTAGTTATAGCAACCTTAAGCTGGCCAGTTGTGGTATGTTATAATTAGATAGGTTATGAGTGATCCTACTAACATCAAGTGACCACCGGAGAACAGCTGGTAAGTGGTGGGATTATGTATAAATGCTTTTCCTTGATGGATGTATCCATGTGTATCTTACCCCCCCCCCCTCATTCAGCTAAACTAATATAATCTATACAGTCCACAATTAATTAGTAGCACCGTACTTGTGGGTGCTATCCAATCCATACTGGTCTCGGATAGATATGGATAAGATTGTGAGGCCGAAGGAATCACTTGCCGCGACCAGGGGTGGTTAAGTTTTCTCACATGTCTACACGGGGTGACTACGGTAAACATACAGTTAAGCACCCTAGGAAATTTTCCATATCTGCCCGCTGGTCCTTCGTGAACCGGATGCAATCAGTGAAAAAATTAATTGAATTAATTACTTAATAATTAAGTGACTGATTGAAGGAAGTCGGTGTAGGGTGCACAAGTTTAATCGATCGTGTGATGGATGATAATTAGCCCAATAAATTGCTAGCACATGGGTGGCTAGGATTTATACAAGAGTAAAGTGCAAGAATTACTCTTATAAGGCGTCTACTTAAGTAGTATAATGGGTGATTATTAATTCCCTAACCATGGCTGGGTCGAGGAAGTTAGTGCGACTGGCAAGTCCATGGATGCCAAAGCAAAGAAAGCGTCACTACAAGCTCGGAAGGGTCATGTTACTAAATCATACAAGAAGTGTATGGAGTTAATGAAACAAGAAACGGTAAACCCTGATGAATTAAAGCTACACACCTAGATGCCTTAGGAAATAGATATTGAGTCATATAGATTGTGGTTTAAAAGACTATGAAAAAAGAGCTGCGTAGAGAATTGTGCAGATGATGCTGAAAGGGAGCGACTGCTGGATCAACATTATGAAGTGGAGGACAACATTGTGTCCTGTAAAACTAAGGCTTTGGAGAAGGTAAAGGTGTAAACAATGTTGTTGGTCAACCTAGTAAGGAAAGTCAGAGACACTACCAAAACTCCCAGAATTATGTATGCCTGTGTTTAATCCGGGAAACACTGGGAGGAGTTTTGGTCTATCTTTAAAGCAGTCGTACATGATAGGAGTGATCTTGCAAGTGTTACCAAATTAATGCTATTTAAAGGACAAGTAAGGGGAGATGCGCATGTTCTCATACAAGCATTCCCAAATGTAGATGACTCCTATAGTGAGGCAGTTGACTTGTTGGAGGTCACTTACGGTAACTTGGAGCAAAGTAGGCTGGACCTAGTGGCTAATTTGGCTAATTTGAAGACTCCAGATCACAACCGCAACAGTTTACAGCAATTTAGGATCAAACTAGAAAGCACTCTTAAGACCTTGAGTAATAAATATGATCTGGAGGGAGCAAGTGGTTGTTGAGTGCCTTGATTCAGAATAAATTGAACCACAAGACCATAGAGTGGTTATCTAACAGATATCACAAGGGTTACTTCAGGTTGGAAGAAATAAGAGTGGGACTGCAAGAGCTAATTGTCCAACTGCAGATCAGCCAACCCATTACCTCTAGGAATACCACGTCTACAGACCCCAGTGCACCTGCAAGTTCCACAAAGGGAAACCTTATCCTAATATCAATAATCCTAAGCCACCTACTACACGGGGTTACGTAAGGCACGTATCAAGTGACAGGTGCCAGTTATAGTGGTTCTCCACCTCCAAGCAAGAGGAGGAAGTACCACAATAAGGGTAGCCCAGTTGATAAGAGGTCAGGCAAAGAAAGGAGAGATTGTATCTTCTGCAACGGTACTCATTTTCTTTAAGAACTGTAATGCCTATAATTCATGGGATTTAAAGTGGAAAGATTGGAAGAGCTTGCTAGATGTATCAGGTGTCTAGGAAATCATAATGTAAGGGATTGCCGTGCTAACTTGCACTATTGTTATCAGTGTAACAAGGGAAGACACCACATAGCTATGTGTAAGGGCAGATCTAATCGTAATGATGGTAACAATAGTACTGATAGTGATAATAACCCAGACACAACAGTAGCCCACGTAAAGATTGCAGCTAACGTCGGTAATGATGGCCTAGCTGAGGTAGCTTTGCCTGTGTTGGATGTGGTGATTAATGATAAACGGCGTAAATCCAAAACTGTAACAGCATTACTGGATCAGGATCACAACGTACCTTCATAAAAACGTAACTGCCTTAATGGGATGAAGGTACAAATGGGAGATCCTGCTATACTCAAGCTATCTGGCTTTCTCTCGAATAAGAAGCCCAGTCATACGACACTGTTTATGTAACTGTCTGGCTGGGCAATGAGAGAAAACGTATTAATGCCGTAATTGTGGATAGGCTCCCAGAGAAAATATCTACCATAGGGCTTGGTAACGCTACTGAAAGGCTTTCGAGTAAGGTAGATTTGGCACCTTCTGTATAAATAATGATTTGGTGGGGCCAATAGATATTTTGATAGGTAGTGACCATTATGCCACCTTTGTAAAGGTATGACAAAGAAATGCGGAGTCACCCTCTAAGGACCCGCCGGAGGTCACGTGATGTATGGCAGGCTTCCTCGTACCGATAATGAAATGACTGGAGGAATCCATAAATACAGTTACGGTGTGTCTTACTCATGAAGTATCACCCCAGTGTAAATATACTTCAATAGAGGATGAAGTTGAACCTGTGTATAAAATTATGGGAATTGGACAGCATAGGGATCAATGTAAATGAAGAAAGTCCAGATGATTCCTTACTCAAGAACAATACCAGAAGATGTTAAATTTGAATCTGGACAATACTGGGTGAGACTTCCGTGGAAGCTGAACCATCCAGACCTACCAACTAATTACCGATGGCGTATGGACAATTAAAGGCTCAGCTCCACGAATTGAGCAAGACACCAGAACTGTTGACTGCTTACGATGATATAATTAATGACAGTTAAATAATAAATTCATAGAGAGGTACCTCCCGAGCAAACCCAGATTTATGGTCACTGTTTGCCACACCACGGAGTGAAGAAGGATTCTAAGACCACTCCTCTGAGGATTGTGTTTAATTGTAGTGCCAGGAGTAATAAAAGTGTACCTAGTATTGAATGACTGTTTGATGACAGGTCCGTCGTTGACGGAAAAAACTGGAGACATACTATTAAACTTCAGGGTTAAAATTATGCCTTTACGGCAGACATAAGTAAAGCTTTCCTGAGAGAGTGGGTCTGCAGGAGGCTGACCGGATTGCACTAGGTTCTTATGGCCCGAGAATCCTGGTGACCCACTTAGTCCCCTGAAGACTTTTCGCTTCAGGAGTGTATTGTTTGGTGCTACCTCCAGTCCGTTCCTACTCCAGGCAACGATAAATGCACACCTTAAGCGTACGGGTGGTCCACTGAGTGGAGTAATGGGTAAACAATTTTATGTGGACAATTTCCTGGGGGTGACGTCTACTGAAGAGGAACTAATGAGCATATACGCAGGGGCTAATGAAATAATGCAAGGTGCAAAATATGCCCCTGAGGGAATGGAACAGTAATTCGTCCAGTTTAAGAGTTCAAATAAATAAAGACAACCCTGGAGTTGAAGTGTCCAAATATAGTAATGTGCTGGGACTGACTTGGGACACAGAGGGAGACTTGTTATCGTTAAAGCCTAATGACTACAGCATGCCCATATAATTACCAAGAGAGTCTTGCTTGCAGAAGTTTTCAAAATGCTTCGATCCACTAGGCTTAGTGTCCCCACTTACCATAAGAGGAAAATTGTTGATACAAGAAGCATGGAAGCTTAAGTGTGCTTGGGATGAAACCCTACCTGAGGAATTTGTTGAAAGGTGGAAGAACTAATAGGGAATATGTAAAATTACCATATTTGAAGTTCCCCCGTAATGTGGCCAGTCAAGAGGGAGAAAATGTACTCCACATTTTTTGCGATGCTTCGAAATTAGCATATGGAGCAGTCGCTTACCTTCAATGTAATAGTGCCATTTCTCTTGTTATGTCTAAGGCTAAGGTGGCTCCAATCAAATCACGCACCTTACCTCAGTTGGAATTAACGGCCATTTATGTAGGTGTCAAATTAGCCAATTATATAAGAAATAAATTGCGAGAGATAAATATCAGCGACACACCGTAATTTGGTCTGATAACGAGGTATCCTTACAATGGATTCGTAATGGTAACAGTAAGATTGTGTATGTACAAAACAGAGTTGCTGAAATCAATCAAATGCAGGAGAAACATCACAGTTTGGGTCAGCATATGTTAACCTTTAAATCACTTCTGGTGACGAAAAACCCACTGACCTTCTTGTCTCGAGGCTTGACTTATGAAAAGTTTGTGAGTGCTTTATCGTGGTTTAAAGGGAAGTTGTGGTGGAATTAACTGCCGGTGCAAAAGGCACATATTGCTCTCTGTCGAATTACGGTGCACCCTCCGTCAGTAGTCCCTCCTTAGGGCCATTGATATGAACAAGAGTATTCTCTCCTTACCCATAAGCTAGATTAGTGTTGACCAGGTTATGTTTAAATCATAAGTACAGATGACAAATATCTCACATATTTTCCCCATCCCCTGAAATACTGGCTACAGAGGTACAAGAAGAAACCTACAGGGATGAGATTAAATTCATGATGGACGGAAAAATTGTGAAAGGCTCATAATAGAAAAGCTGGGGCTGTATTTAGAGATGATGTAATTAGGTGCAGAGGCAGGTTACAAAATGCTGAATTGGGAATATGCTAAGCACCCTATCTTGCTGCCCAAAACTCATCACCTGACAACCTTGATTGTCTTTAATGCCCATAATAACGTGATGCACGGTGGGGTACAGGATACCTTAAACTGTATTCGGGAAACCTTCTGGATTCCACAAGGACGGCAAAGTGTAAAGGGGGTTATCAAGTCGTGTGTAATATGTCGCCGGGTGGATGCCAGAACCTACATGTACCCAGTCCTCCACCATTGCCCAAGGAACGCGTGCAGTTGGTAAAACCATTTGATGTGACCGGAGTGGACTATAGTGGGCCAATCATTTTGACGGTACTTCAGATGGTGTCCCCTTGAAGGTGTATGTATGTCTATTTACTTGTACAGCTACTAGGGCTGTTCATCTAGAAGTGGCTCAGGACTTGTCTGCAGAACAGTTCATACAGCTGTTCCGGAAATTTGCAGCTAGACGATCCTGTCCAAGATTGATGATCTCAGATAATGCCACCAATTTTGTAGCGGGTGCTCAACACTTGATGAAATTAAATAAGAGTGATGATGTACAGTCTTTGTTGACCCAGCGAGGTGTGTCTGGAAATTTATTACTCCCAGAGCCCCTGGCAGGGAGGACTGTACGAAAGAATGATATGTACAGTGAAAAGATGTCTTCGTAAGGTGCTACACAGGAAGAGAATTGATTATTGGAGGAGTTCCGGGCAGTGTTGGTGGAGGCAGAGAATCGAGTGAACAATCGCCCTCTGTCATACATGAGCGACACTCCTGACGCGGAGGTACTGACTCCCTCTCACCTAATATGTGGACAAAGGTTAGAAGCTGCGCCTATCTATAGAGATAATCCCGAGGGAAGTGATGAGGATTATAATAACGTGACTGTGTTGAGTGACAAGTTCAAAATGTTAAATAAGGTAATTATTCATTGGTCTGATGTGTGGCGTAAAGAATATCTTCTTACACTACGTGAACACTTTTATGGTGCGCCAGAGGCAGTAAACCGACAGAACATTCAACCAGGTGACATTGTGTTAATTGATACTGAACAACATCGAACACTGTGGCCTCTGGGCAAGGTAGTTACATTATACCCAGATGCACAAGGTGTTGTCAGAAACGTCAAAGTGTTGTGTCGTGGTCAGGAAAGTTTGCGTACCATTAATAAATTAATTCCCTTAGAATTAAATGGTGTTCAATCCAGTGCAGATGGAAACCTAAGGGAAAGGGACACGAGTGATATTGAAGACACTGACCGGGTAATGCAAGAAGAAACTGTAGTAAGACCCACTAGGAAAACAGCAGCGCAATCTAGAGAGGGCTGGAACCGTCTCCTGGAGGAAGACGCAATTTAAGTCGTCTAACGACGACTTCCGCCCGGCCGCAGTGTGGAAAATTTTTAATTTTCCGAAACTATAGCGCCTAATAGGTGTTTTATGTGCCGATATGAGTCAAAATGTATTTGAAAATGGAGTAGAACCAAGAGTTCCCTTGGCGCATGCGCGGATGTGCGGGGGAGGCAGAGGCGGATTGTTTTGAATGGTGGTGAGGAAGCTGGGAAAACATGGAACCACGAAATTGACATTCACGGTGGCCTAAGGATTAATATAGGCCTCATTTCATAATAAGAAGTGTCGTAACTGTTCCTGGTGGAGAGTGAGGGAACGTGATTTACGGGACCACGATAATAAAATGGTAAAAGTGTGATAAGAGTAGGACCGGGTGACTGACGCGTCACAATGGACTGTGTACCTGGGGAAAATTACCCTTGGTTTAATCATCACTTATCGGTCTCAGATCTTAATGGAGTGACCTCTAGTTTGTATAATAGTTATGAGACGTTAAATCGTCTTGTGAATAGTAATGTAATCAGTGATAATAACATTGAGTTAAGAGAAAGCGAGATGTGGAATAGAGCGCCCTGCTCCGAGTGAACGTGTGACTCTCGTAACGGGGATAACGGAGATTTATAGAATCACGACTTCTAACCGGGACGATCCGACGGATACCTCGTCCTGCCGGAATGAGAAACCGTGTCGGTGTAGCAGGACATCGAAAACTGAGGTAGTGAATGGAAGAAATAAGGAGTATCAATCACCCACAGTTAAGTAACCCTTCTAGTTATAGCAACCTTAGGCTGGCCAGTTGTGGTATGTTATAATTAGATAGGTTATGAGTGATCCAGCTACATCAAGTGACCACCGGAGAACAGCTGGTAAGTGGAGGGATTATGTATAAATGCTTTATCCTTGATGGATGTATCCATGTGTATCTTACCCCCCCCCCCTCATATCAGCTAAACTAATATAATCTATACAGTCCACAATTAATTAGTAGCACCGTACTTGTGGGTGCTATCCAATCCATACTGGTCTCGGATAGATATGGATAAGATTGTGAGGCCGAAGGAATCACTTGCCGCGACCAGGGGTGGTTAAGTTTTCTCACATGTCTACACGGGGTGACTACGGTAAACATACAGTTAAGCACCCTAGGAAATTTTCCATAGCTTGTTTGTGAGTTTTGATGTTAAAGCTCTGTTTACCAGAGTCCCTGTCCCTGACTTACGTACCTTGTAGAGGAACTAGAAAACTTCTCCTTGCCCTACCCCACGAATATAATTATTGAACTGATTAAACTTTGTGTCATGGATTGCAAGTTTGTGTTTGAAGGGAAGTATTCTGCTCAAAAGCAGGGTATGGCTATGGGAAATCCCCTCAGCCCCTTTCTCAGCAACCTGTATATGAAATTCTATGAGACTAGACTACTTAAAGATATTCCCCCAAATAATGCTAGGCGGTTCAGATACGTAGATGATGGGCTTTGCCTCTGGCCTAGAGATCACAACATTGTGCACAGTCTTAAACAGCAATGTTATACAAAAGCGCAGGATTGCTCCTTATGCCAAGGGAGTTTCGTGATGTTTCCGTTATGTTCGACCTGAATCTACGAACTGAACATAATGGTACACTTGTCGTGACCGTCAATATAATACATAACATCTGTTAATTCAGTCGCGAACGTCGATATTTGACGTGTTATGTCTGCCTTGACCGTCGATGTAACCCGCCCAGCTACTTTTGCGTACACGTATCGTAATGCTACAGGTGCTCTAGGTGGTGTACTGCAATACAGACTGCAATCTGAGTGCTATAACATCAGTAGTAAGAAAGTAGTCATGGAGGTTCATTTAGGTATGGGTGTACATGTGCGATTATCCTAGGATAGCCCAAAAGAGAGGCAGAGTAACCTATTGAGGTCCTAAGACATCTAGGTACAGTGGTACATGGTGTTAAAAAAGAAAATCAGAAACTTTCTAGTTATTATAAGAAAGAAAAGCATGAATAGGAGAATTCACACAAGCATATTAATTCACACTGAGAGTATTTCCTCAATATTCTAGAATATTGTACTACTGGATGACAAAATGAGGGATTTATTCCTTCTCTTTCATTAGTTAGAAGGTTGTTCACATTGCGCGCATTCTATATGCAAATGATCCACTTTTGTAATGTAACTTCTTACGTTACATGACCTGTTCCCAGCGGTTAGAAGCTTAGTGCTGGCTGTTAACTATCTCCTAGTTACTTTACCTTATGCTATCTACAAACTGCAGAGCCTGCTCCACCCGACCCAATATGGGGTGGGGTGTGGGGGGACCGGTGTGTGGTTGGCATTCCGCTGGGTCTCTCTCCCTCAGTCAGATATTGGCTGGTGCCACCACACTGCAATATTATGAAAAACTTGTTGTTAGGTAAGACACATATGCAACAGTTAGGTATCTTTATTTCGAAACGTTTCGCCTACACAGTAGGATTCTTCAGTCGAGTACAGAAAAGTTGATAGAAGCAGAAGAGATTTGAAGACGATGTAATCAGTCCATCACTCTTAAAGTTTTGAGGTGGTCAGTCCCTCAGTCTGGAGAAGAGCATTGTTCCATAGTCTGAAACAATATGGAGTAGAAGTGACAGGACGGAGCCTTATATAGCGCCAGGAGGTGAGACGTAGGTCACTAGTAGAAGTAAGAACGCAGATGTTGGGAGGTCAGGT
This sequence comes from Cherax quadricarinatus, assembly GCF_026875155.1. Classification (NCBI taxonomy): domain Eukaryota; kingdom Metazoa; phylum Arthropoda; class Malacostraca; order Decapoda; family Parastacidae; genus Cherax; species Cherax quadricarinatus. The sequence goes on along the minus strand of NC_069464.1, from coordinate 31,121,383 downwards.
CCCTCTCAAATCCAGCCGTTCTCACTAGTAGAGGTTGTCGAAGTTGATTGCAGGTCTGTACCAAGATACCCTTGTGTTGCAGTGTCTGACAGTACAGTACAGTAACACAGAAGAGCAGTACAGTACAGTTATGGAAAATTTTATAGGGTGATTACCTTTATGTACCTCAACATTACATGCTTACAAGTAAACTCATTGGGAGACAACCATATTGTTTACCGTAGTCACCCCGTGTAGACATGTGAGAAAACTTAACCACCCCTGGTCACGGCAAGTGGTTCCTTCGACCTCACAATCTTATCCATATTTATCCGAGACCAGTATGGATTGGATAGCACCCACAAGTACGGTGCTACTAATTAATTGTGAACTGTATAGATTATATTAGTTTAACTGAATGAAGGGGGGTGGGGTAGGTTACACATGGATATATCTATCAAGGAAAACACTTGTACATAATCTCACCACTTACCAGATATTCTCTGGTGGTCACTTGATGTAGCTGGATCACCCATAACCTATCCAATTACAACATACCTAACTGGCCAGTATCAGTCTGCTATAACTAGAAGGGTTACTTAACTGTGGGTGATTGATACTCCTTATTCACTCCATTCACCATCTCATTTCGATGTCCTGTTACACCGACACGGTTCTTATTCCAGCAGGACGAGGTATCCGTCGGTTTATCCCGGTTTAGAAGTCGTGATTCCATAAAGCTTCACTATCCTCAGTACGAGAATCACGCGTTCACTCGGAGCAGGGCGATCTATTTCACATCCCGCATTCTCTTAACTCAATGTTATTATCACTGATTACACTACCATTCACAAGACGATTTAACGTCTCATAATTATTATACACATTAGAGGTCACTCCATTAAGATCTGAGGCCGATGAGTGAGGATTAGCACACGGGTATTTCCCCTGGACACACACCATGGCCGTGCACCAGTCACACCCGGGCGAACCATTATTCACTAATTTTACCACCTTTTTACGGTGGTCCTGTAAATCACGTTCCCTCACTCTTCACCAGGAACAGTTACGACACTTCCTATTATGAGGTGAGGCCCATATTAATCCTTAGGCCGCCGTGAACGCCAATTTCCTGATCCCAGGTTTTCACAGCCTCCTCACTACATTCAAAACACTGCCGCCCCCTCGTGCCCCTGTTCGACCTATACCCCCCCCCCCGCACATCCGCGCAGGCGCAGCGGGAACCCAGATGGTTCCATTCAAAATACAAATACATTTTGACCCAAGTCAACACATTAAACACTTATTAGGCACTATAGCTTCGGAAATTAAATAATTTCCACAACAGTAACACAGAAGAGCAGTACAGTACTGTAACACAGAAGAGCAGTACAGTACTGTAACACAGAAGAGCAGTACAGTACTGTAACACAGAAGATGCAGTACAGTACTGTAAACACAGAAGAGCAGTACAGTACAGTAACACAGAAGAGCAGTACGTACTACTGTAACACAGAAAGAGCAGCACAGTACTGTAACACAGAAGAGCAGTACAGTACTGTAACACAGAAGAGCAGTACAGTACAGTAACACAGAAGAGCAGTACAGTACTGTAACACAGAAGAGCAGCACAGTACTGTAACACAGAAGAGCAGTACAGTACAGTAACACAGAAGAGCAGTACAGTACAGTAACACAGAAGAGCAGTACAGTACTGTAACACAGAAGAGCAGTACAGTACTGTAACACAGAAGAGCAGTACAGTACTGTAACACAGAAGAGCAGTACAGTACTGTAACACAGAAGAGCAGTACAGTACTGTAACACAGAAGAGCAGTACAGTACTGTAACACAGACGACCTGTACGGTACAGTAACACAGAAGAGCAGTACAGTACTGTAACACAGAATAGCAGTACAGTACTGTAACACAGAAGAGCAGTACAGTACAGTAACACAGAAGAGCAGTACAGTACTGTACACAGAAGAGCAGTACAGTACAGTAAACACAGAAGAGCAGTACAGTACTGTAACACAGAAGAGCAGTACAGTACTGTAACACAGACGACCAGTACAGTACTGTAACACAGAAGAGCAGTACAGTACTGTAACACAGACGACCAGTACAGTACTGTAACACAGAAGAGCAGTACAGTACAGTAACACAGAAGAGCAGTACAGTACTGTAACACAGAAGAGCAGCACAGTACTGTAACACAGAAGAGCAGTACAGTACTGTAACACAGAAGAGCAGTACAGTACAGTAACACAGAAGAGCAGTACAGTACAGTAACACAGAAGAGCAGTACAGTACTGTAACACAGAAGAGCAGTACAGTACTGTAACACAGAAGAGCAGTACAGTACTGTAACACAGAAGAGCAGTACAGTACAGTAACACAGAAGAGCAGTACAGTACAGTAACACAGAAGAGCAGCACAGTACTGTAACACAGAAGAGCAGTACAGTACTGTAACACAGAAGAGCAGTACAGCACAGTAACACAGAAGAGCAATACAGTACTGTAACACAGAAGAGCAGTACAGTACTGTAACACAGACGACCAGTACAGTACTGTAACACAGACGACCAGTACAGTACTGTAACACAGAAGACCAGTACAGTGCAATAACACAGAAGACCAGTACAGTACAGTAACACAGAAGACCACTACACTACAGTAACACAGAAGACCAGTACAGTGCAATAACACAGAAGACCAGTACAGTGCAATAACACAGAAGAGCAGTACAGTACAGTAACACAGAAGACCACTACACTACAGTAACACAGAAGACCACTACACTACAGTAACACAGAAGACCAGTACAGTGCAATAACACAGAAGACCAGTACAGTGGCAATAACACAGAAGACCAGTACAGTACAATAACACAGAAGACAGTACACTACAATAAACAGAAGACCAGTACAGTACAATAACACAGAAGACCAGTACAGTACAATAACACAGAAGACCAGTACAGTACAATAACACAGAAGACCAGTACAGTACAATAACACAGAAGACCAGTACAGTACAATAACACAGAAGACCAGTACAGTACATAACACAGAAGACCAGTACAGTACAATAACACAGAAGACCAGTACAGTACAAAAACACAGAAGACCAGTACAGTACAATAACACAGAAGACCAGTACAGTACAATAACACAGAAGACCAGTACAGTACAATAACACAGAAGACAGTACAGTACAATAACACAGAAGACCAGTACAGTACAATAACACAGAAGACCAGTACAGTGCAATAACACAGAAGACCAGTACAGTACAATAACACAGAAGACCAGTACAGTACAATAACACAGAAGACCAGTACAGTACAATAACACAGAAGACCAGTACAGTACAATAACACAGAAGACCAGTACAGTACAATAACACAGAAGACCAGTACAGTACAATAACACAGAAGACCAGTACAGTACAATAACACAGAAGACCAGTACAGTACAGTAACACAGAAGACCAGTACAGTACAGTAACACAGAAGACCACTACACTACAGTAACACAGAAGACCAGTACAGTGCAATAACACAGAAGACCAGTACAGTGCAATAACACAGAAGACCAGTACAGTGCAATAACACAGAAGAGCAGTACAGTACAGTAACACAGAAGACCACTACACTACAGTAACACAGAAGAGTACAGTACAGGTAGACTCCAGAGAGGTTACACAAACCAAGGCAAGGACTGCTATGTTTTCCCTCCGTCTATGCTTGAGCAGCAGCACTAAGTGAAAATAGCCTATTACCCTTCCTGCATCCAGATCTACACAAAATTTACAAATAACACTAAAACACTAATTGCTAGTGCCGAAAACATTAAAAAAAATCACAGGACCATTTCTAATACCATAAATGTGAATAAATATAATCATTACCTGTAAAAATAATAAAATGTATTTTCGTCTTCAAAATCCTAAATATATCTTAACCATGCTTAATAATCATAAATTGTATTCAGAAAGACACCTTAAACATCAAAGAATCCTGTTAGTATATAATAATATGTTCAAAACAGATACAACTCTCGAAAATCTTGGAAGAAAACTGTTACTCCTCTCTCTGACAAAGCTTAAACATCCCTCATTAAAACTAATTAAATCATATATTTATATTATTCTACCGTCACCAAATACTCTTCCAACTTTCTCATGTCTTTATTCTAGCTTTAAATAATGTTATATTACGTCACCTACATATAAGGTACTACAATTATAAAATGTAAACAAAAATCTGGACAAGACTAAACTGGCAGCAGCTAAGATAATAATATATCAGATCCTCTTAATACACTAATTCAACTACTTACATTCTGTATAGATTTTAATAATAAATTAATTCTGTACTCCTAAGTTGCATTATAAGGACAGATTGTATCAGAAAGGTGGACAGGCTGTTATAGAGAGGAGGACAGGCTGTGACAGAGGAGGACAGGCTGTGATAGAGGAGGACAGGCTGTAACAGAGGAGGATAGCCTGTGACAGAAGAGGATAGGCTGTGACAGAGGAGGACAGGCTGTGATTGAGGAGGAACAGGCTGTAACAGAGGAGGATAGCCTGTGACAGAAGAGGATAGGCTGTGACAGAGGAGGACAGGCTGTGATTGAGGAGGACAGGCTGTAACAGAGGAGGATAGCCTGTGACAGAGAAGAGGACAGGCTGTGACAGAGGAGGACAGGCTGTAACAGAGGAGGATAGCCTGTGACAGAGAAGAGGACAGGCTGTGATAGAGGAGGACAGGCTGTAACAGGAGGATAGCCTGTGACAGAGAAGAGGACAGGCTGTGACAGAGGAGGAAAGGCTGTGGTAGAAAAGATATGCTGTGACAGAGAGGAGGAAGGCTATGACAGAGGACAGGCTGTGACAGAAGGGATAGGCTGTGACCTAGGAGAGAGCCTGTGGCGAAGAGGAAAACCTGTGGCGGAGAGAACAGGCTGCGGCCAAAAAAAAAAAAGACAGGCTATGCGCTTCTGTTTGATTATATGATTATATAACAATAATAATAATAATAATAATAATAATAATAATAATAATAATAATAATAATAATAATAATAATAATAATAATAATAATAAGGAAATAACAGGCTATGATGAAAAGAACAGGATAAAAAGGGAAAACACCATAAGTGTCCGGGGCCCAAAACTGTTCAACAGCCTCCCATCAAGCATTAGGGGAATTGCCAATAAACCCCTGGCTGCCTTCAAAAGAGAGCTGGACAGATACCTAAAGTCAGTGCCGGATCAGCCGGGCTGTGGCTCGTACGTTGGACTGCGTGCGGCCAGCAGTAACAGCCTAGTTGATCAGGCCCTGATCCATCGGGAGGCCTGGTCATGGACCGGGCCGCGGGGGCGTTGATCCCCGGAATAACCTCCAGGTAACCTCCAGGTAAGTAGGATACAACAAGCTGTGACTGATAGGACATGCTGTGACGGCGAGAACAGGCTGTGACGGCGAGAACAGGCTGTGACGGCTAGAACAGGCTGTGACTGCGAGACAGTAATCTTGTTATGGACAGGAGAGGCTCTGAAGACTAACTTTGATTATGCCACCGATACGGCTAGTTTATTGTGTACCTCATATCCATGCTGAGGACGGTAGTACTCAAGCGTTTTGAAACAAAATACCCAAGAAATGCGAGCTAAATGGAGTAATAGGAGAACACTTTGGCATATATTGTACTTGCAATATATTTTTAATGTTATTTTTTTAGGATATCTGCTAAAAATCTAGTATCATATATTTCAAATAAGATACCTTGATATATCACCTGAAGTATTATGCAACTTTATCTATATTATTCTGGTGAATAATGAGGATGAGTTGAAGTGACCATAGGATGTGCAGGAGTGGAGATGCTGTTGTGGGGAAGAGGTTCTGACGCACAAGAGCTGTGACAGACATGTTGTGACGTAGAGGGGTTGTCACGTATATTGGCTGTGACGAAGAGGAGAGCTTGTGAAGTAGAGGGGCTGTGACGGAGAGAAGAGCGTGTAAGGGAGATGACAGGATGTGACCGATAGGACAAGTTGTAATTGAGAGGACAGGCTGTGACCGAAAATCAAGGCTGTGATGGAGATGACAGGTTGTAACGGCAAGGACAGGCTGTGACGGAGAAGACAGGTTGTAACGACAAGGACAGGCTGTGACGGAGAAGACTGGTTGTAACGGCAAGGACAGGCTGTGCCGGAGAAGACAGGTTGTAACGGCAAGGACAGGCTGTGACGAAGAGGACAGGTTGTAACGGCAAGGACAGACTGTGACGGAGAAGACAGGTTGTAACTGCAAAGACAGGCTGTGACGGAGAAGACAGGTTGTAATGGCAAGGACAGGCTTTACACTACAGTTTTTAAACTGCAACATTAACACCCCTCCTTCAGAGTGCAGGCACTGTACTTCCCATCTCCAGGACTCAAGTCCGGCCTGCCGGTTTCCCTGAATCCCTTCATAAATGTTACTTTGCTCACACTCCAACAGCACGTCAAGTATTAAAAACCATTTGTCTCCATTCACTCCTATCAAACACGCTCACGCATGCCTGCTGGAGGTCCAAGCCCCTCGCACACAAAACCTCCTTTACCCCCTCCCTGCAACCTTTCCTAGGCCGACCCTTACCCCGCCTTCCTTCCACTACAGACTGATACACTCTTGAAGTCATTCTGTTTCGCTCCATTCTCTCTACATGTCCGAACCACCTCAACAAACCCTTCCTCAGCCCTCTGGACAACAGTTTTGGTAATCCCGCACCTCCTCCTAACTTCCAAACTACGAATTCTCTGCATTATATTCACACCACACATTGCCCTCAGACATGACATCTCCACTGCCTCCAGCCTTCTCCTCGCTGCAACATTCATCACCATGCTTCACACCCATATAAGAGCAGACAGACTCCTAAGTGCACCGCTTACCCTTTTCCCCTCATCAGTTCTATGATTCACCTCATCTTTCATAGACCCATCCGCTGACACGTCCACTCCCAAATATCTGAATACATTCACCTCCTCCATACTCTCTCCCTCCAATTTGATATCCAATCTTTCATCACCTAATCTTTTTGTTATCCTCATAACCTTACTCCTTCCTGTATTCACTTTCAATTTTCTTCTTTTGCATACCCTACCAAATTCATCCAACAACCTCTGCATAGGTATTTTACCTTTTATGGCAATTGGTGAGACGAGTCCTAGAGGATCAAAACATTGTGATACCTCTGACAGTAAACTACGTTTGGTGACTGTACTACATGATTTATTGTTTATCCTTTTGAAACTCAAAGTATCTTCCTGTGTATTCCGATTGAGTCCCAGCATATTGTTGCAATCAGGAATTTCAGTTTCAGGGAAATCTTCTTTGATAAGTTCCCTTAATTGCTTTGAATTAGTATTCCACATCCTTAGAGGCATATTTGCTTATTTCATCTCCTTGTTAGCTTCTCTGTATAAGGATTTCAAATCCTCCTCTTTATTCACAGTACCTTGAAGATTGTCCACATAGAAACTTTTCTTTAAGATTTCTTTGAAGGGACTTTCTGATTTTTTCAAATGTGTATTTAGAGTAGCTTCTAGTAAGAATGGAGAGGATGTTTCACCAAATAATACTGATTTGAAACGATAAGTTTTCACAGGACTTTGAGGATCATGTGGTTTTTCAGGCCACAAGAATCGAGTATAATCTCTATCTATTTATTGTAGTCCTACTCTTAAGAAAGCTTTGGAAATATCAGCCGTGTAGGCATATGGGTTTGTGCGAAATTTCATAAGCACGTCTCCAAGCTTCTCAGTAAGTGAGGGTCCGGTCATCAGACAGTCACCACGGCACCAAAACTAAACGTGGAGTAATTATAGGCTTCTTCCTGCGCGCACTCAGAATCTGCAGCAATGAGTTCCTTGAGGAAGAATGCACTATAATTGAACAAGTATTTTTTAAACTCCACTATCCTCGTCACTTCATCAGAGACTGCAGACGGCGGGCATTAAACATCTTCAACACACCCAGAGAAGACACTGCCGAGAAGAGATACATAGTCGTCCCCCCCAACTCCATTGCCAAACATGTTTCCAACATCTTTTACAATACATCATTTCAAGTATCTACCTCCACAACCACGACCATCAAGGACATCACCAGTAGTAGACAGGACAAGCTTCCATCCTCTGCAGGGGTATACATAATCCTTTGTAATGACTGCAACAAATTATACGTGGACGAAACATCAAGAGACCTCCAAACACGCATTTCAGAACACCAATACGCAAGCAGGACTGACGATACAAGGAATGCCTGTGTACAACATCGCAATTCACACAACCATTTAATTAACTACAGAAACTCAAGACTTATCGCCACAGAAGACAACACTCAATACCGAAGAATCCTGGAATCATCGCTTATCTCTATAACCAACAATTTCAACCAGAACAATGGCTTCTGTAACATAGTTGAACCACTTGCCAAGAAACTTCTTCATCGCTATCCCACATAAGAACATAGAACACTGCAGAAGGTCTACTCACAACTTGTCCAATACCCCTGCCAAGCTACCCAAGACTCTATAACCCCACCCGGTGAATCACCAGATGCATCATTCTCCACCTGACCTCAACATTCTGAACCTGACTATAAATACTCCCGTACCTTCCACCCCAGGTAGATCTGTTTGTGACTTGAAAAAGCCCACTGTGTGGGCGAAACGTTGTCAATAAAGGATCACATTAAACTGCATATGTGTTTATGTTTCCAAGACTTGTTACATCTTTATTTGCACGTGCGCTGCAATTATATACAACACGTAGTGGAGTGTTTTCAGAATCTTTTCTGACTCCATGGTGCGGGAGATAATGAGCTTCTGTCTTCAACTTGTCTTCGACTACTTCCTCAATTAATTTATTGTCCAACTGTTCTTGTATGATATTGTCATAGACAGTCAGTAGCTCTGGATTCTTCCTGAGCTCATGCAGCTGTGCTTTCATTTGTCCGAAAGCCATGCGATAATTGCTAGGCAGATGTGGTGGATTTAATTTCCATGGTAACCTAACCCAATACTGTCCATCTTTATATTGGACAGTGTCCAAATATTGGTTATAAGTCTGAGACTCTTGTGGGCTTGGTTTATTTACATCAGTACCTATCGCTTCTAAATCCCACAACTTATCAACTGGTTCATTCATTTCTTCCAGTAATGATAATTTTTGCTGTGGTACATGATCAGCGGTTATTCTCGTAACTAGTACATTTTCCACTGAATCAATATCAGCTTCTTTCCAACTTTGAGAGGGAATGGGACCACATATCATGTGGCCTACTGCTGTTTTCAGCAAGTGACATCATGTTTACTTACTATATTTTGCACAAAACAGTGATAATAATCACTTCAAATTATTAAATCAATTAGACTAATAGTGTCCGTCTGTATGTCAGTACAGGCTAACTTTACCTTAGCTGCTTTCAGTGCTGCAACTGTTTCTTTTAATCCTTGGACCTGCACAGGCTTAGGCAAATCATCTATTATCACAGTTTCTACTGTCTTTTTCCTGTTTCCTAGACCAACAGTGATTCTGGCTAGGTCATATGTGTGTTTACCAGAATTGTGGAAAAAAACAGCTATATCTAACTGTATTTTGGCATAGGGTTGTTTATTCAGTTTCTGCAACACTGATCTTCTTATGAAGGACCTTTGTGAGCCTTGACCAAATAGTGTTAGCACATTGATTTTGTGTAATTTATTAGATAACTCAACTCGAGCTATCGGGAGAGCAGTTGCTTTAAAACTTATCTCTCATATTTAATGCTGTTGCTTGTTGACTTCCTGATTCTGTGGAAGTCTTCTGCTGTTCAGCAAAAGTATTTGGGCATAATGCTGTATGATGCATACCCTTGCATTTTAAACACTTCTTCAGTGAGCATTTTCCTCCCTTGTGTTCACCTAAACACTTGATGCACCTTTTCAGCTGATGAACACGTTGTTTACGTGCCTCCATTGATGTGTATTGACTACAATACTGTGCCCAATGTGCTCCATCACAAAGTACACATTTTGGAATACGTTTATGTGTGACAGTCTGTTTACTGTCTATTGTATTCACAACTTGATAAATGCCTATATGGGATTTCCCATTATGTGGTTTAGTGGGAGTAGGTATACTCTTTTTATACTGAGTTGAAGGTTTATTATCCACAGGATTTGTGGATTTTTCATCTTGTCTCGTTGCTTGCATGCATGAAACTATTGTTTGTAAACCATTGCTAATTTCTTCACAAGTGAAATAGCGTTTATTGAACATAATATTTAATCGTTCAATAGTTTGTGGTGACAACTTATCTTGTACAATACCACTGATAAACCAATCACATTGTCTTAGGTCATATTTAGCACCTAGAGATCTGAGACTATTGTCTAATGTGATTCTGAATGCCTGTAAGTCTGAAAAACAATGTTTGGGTGGCTTCAAGCTTGATATTAAGACTGCATGTCTAAGTTGTCAGCATCAAAGTAATTGTCTGCTAAGACACGTAAGGCTATTTGATAATTGCCTTTAACCACCGGAAATGACTTAATCAGTTCATAGGGTTCTCCCTTCACAAGACATTTAAGATAATTGAACTTAGCAATCTCATCTTTGTCAGTTCGTGAATGTGTTATGGAATGAAAACCACTAATCAATTCTTCATAATTATGACCTTGGAAAATAGGTAATGACGAGGTAGGCAAACTTGGTAATGGTACACTTGCTGTTGTTACAGGTGTAACAAGTGTTTGACCACTAGTTACAGTAGGTGTCTGTGACAGAGTTTTGCGGCAGATAGCCTGTACTCCTGTCCACTTTAATTGTTGATTACTAAATGTATCCAAAACATTTTTAATTTCATCCTCAGATGTATTTGATTCAAGAAACTTATTTTCATAATGTGTATAGTCTGAATTAATTATTTTCAGACGTTGTGTAAGTAATTCAAATTTGACCTCAAAATCATCAAAATCTATGTTTGTATCTTGAGTTAATCCTATACAGACTGAAATTAGATTTTCTAATTGTGTAATGTTAGTCTGTAAAGACTGAAACTGAGTTTTCAAACAAGCCATTTTAATGGTATACTGAAAATTCAAGCACCACACTTAGAGTGTTTAAAAAATACTGTACTGCTATAAACAGCTGAGTTTTTGTTATGCTTAAGTCAGCAATAATTGAGTCAGGGTCAATGACAGCGTACATATGGCTGGTGTTTATGGCTTGAGTTTCTGTGTCAGCCTAACAACGTTGATTAATCGTAAATAATGTTATACACTTCATTCACTATACACTATAAATGTCTCTGTATAACTGTAAATCACACATGTATATTTCTTACACATATATAAATGTCACTGTTAATATATATATGAAAGCTTACACTTTATATATAGTTTCCTTTAATATAACAGTTATATCTATAAGAAACTTAAACACAATCTCGTCCCTTAATCTCTGTCTATAAACATTATAAACACTATGTGTATATACACTCAGACAAACTGAACATCAGTTGGGTTGCTGCTGTCGTCGTTTCTCGAGCTTGGAAGCAGTGGATGCCGGGTGCCATCCCCCGTTTTCTTGTTGGGTGAGTCACCCAGCTCCCGTTTTCTTTCGGTGAATGCTGGGCGAGCGCCCGTTTTCTTTTGGCTGCCCATTCTCTGTGATTGAGTCTGGAGGGACTCATATATACTGATTTATATTGTAAAACACTAGTTTTACAGCTTTTTTCGAAGGACCTTGGTTCGTAGGTTATTTTGTACACTGTCGTACAACATATTTGGACCACAGTGTGGCCTTTATCCGGTTCGAGCACGACCAAATTGTTGACAAATGGTTTACCAGCTAAGGTTAGATTAAATATAGGGAGTACTTAGCTGATAAGACAGCTCATCGTCCACACAGTCGCCCCTGCAAATGAGCTCTTGGTAGCTGTCATATCCACCCAAA
>NC_069464.1:31093718-31108909 GCF_026875155.1 Cherax quadricarinatus | reverse complement strand
TCTACCCCGGGGTCACGGTAAAACTACAGTTAAGCCCCCCTGGAAAAAATTTTCCATAGCTTGTTTGTGAGTTTTGATGTTAAAGCTCTGTTTCCAGAGTCCTGTCCCTGACTTACGTACCTTGTAGAGGAACTAGAAAACTTCTCCTTGCCCTACCCCACGAATATAATTATTGAACTGATTAAACTTTGTGTCATGGATTGCAAGTTTGTGTTTGAAGGGAAGTATTCTGCTCAAAAGCAGGGTATGGCTATGGGAAATCCCCTCAGCCCCTTTCTCAGCAACCTGTATATGAAATTCTATGAGACTAGACTACTTAAAGATATTCCCCCAAATAATGCTAGGCGGTTCAGATACGTAGATGATGGGCTTTGCCTCTGGCCTAGAGATCACAACATTGTGCACAGTCTTAAACAGCAATGTTATACAAAAGCGCAGGATTGCTCCTTATGCCAAGGGAGTTTCGTGATGTTTCCGTTATTTCGACCTGAATCTACGAACTGAACATAATGGTACACTTGTCGTGACCGTCAATATAATACATAACATCTTGTTAATTCAGTCGCGAACGTCGATATTTGACGTGTTATGTCTGCCTTGACCGTCGATGTAACCCGCCCAGCTACTTTTGCGTACACGTATCGTAATGCTACAGGTGCTCTAGGTGGTGTACTGCAATACAGACTGCAATCTGAGTGCTATAACATCAGTAGTAAGAAAGTAGTCATGGAGGTTCATTTAGGTATGGGTGTACATGTGCGATTATCCTAGGATAGCCCAAAAGAGAGGCAGAGTAACCTATTGAGGTCCTAAGACATCTAGGTACAGTGGTACATGGTGTTAAAAAAGAAAATCAGAAACTTTCTAGTTATTATAAGAAAGAAAAGCATGAATAGGAGAATTCACACAAGCATATTAATTCCCACACTGAGAGTATTTCCTCAATATTCTAGAATATTGTACTACTGGATGACAAAATGAGGGATTTATTCCTTCTCTTTCATTAGTTAGAAGGTTGTTCACATTGGCCGCATTCTATATGCAAATGATCCACTTTTGTAATGTAACTTCTTACGTTACATGACCTGTTCCCAGCGGTTAGAAGCTTAGTGCTGGCTGTTAACTATCTCCTAGTTACTTTACCTTATGCTATCTACAAACTGCAGAGCCTGCTCCACCCGACCCAATATGGGGTGGGGTGTGGGGGGACCGGTGTGTGGTTGGCATTCCGCTGGGTCTCTCTCCCTCAGTCAGATATTGGCTGGTGCCACCACACTGCAATATTATGAAAACTTGTTGTTAGGTAAAGACACATATGCAACAGTTAGGTATCTTTATTTCGAAACGTTTTCGCCCACACAGTAGGATTCTTCGTCAGTACAGAAAAGTTGATAGAAGCAGAAGAGATTTGAAGACGATGTAATCAGTCCATCACTCTTAAAGTTTTGAGGTGGTCAGTCCCCTCAGTCTGGAGAAGAGCATTGTTCCATAGCCCGAAACAATATGGATAGAAGTGACAGGACGGAGCCTTATATAGCGCCAGGAGGGAGACGTAGGTCCATTTATAGAAGAAAGAACGCAGATTTTTGGAGGTCAGGTCCCCTCAAACCCAGCCTTCTCACTAGTAGAGGTTGACGAATTGATTGCAGGTCTGTACCCAAAACCCTTGTTTTTGCGGGTGCCTGACAGAAACAGTACAGTAACACAGAAGACCCGTACATTACGTTAGGGAAAAATTTTATAGGGTGATTTTTTTAAAATTACCCCCACATTACATGTTTTACAAGTAAACTCTTTGGGGAGCCCAACCAAAAATTGGGGTTTTACCGAATTCCCCCCGTGTAGACATGTGAGAATACAAAAACCCAACCCGGGTTCACGGCAAGGGGTTCCCCTTTCAAACCTCACAATCTTACCATTTTTTACCCCAGACCATATGGTTTTGGATAGCACCCACAAGAAACGGTGCTAAAAAATTTTAAATTGTGAACTGTATAGATTAATTAGTTTAACTAATAAAAGGGGGGGGGAAAGGTTTTACACATGGATATATCTATCAAGGAAAAAAATTTTGAAAAATAATCTCACCATTTTACCAGATTCCCCTGGGGTCACTTGAGTAGCTGATCCCCCAAAACCCTTTTCCAAATTTAAAAAACATACCAAACCCTGGCCAGTATCATGCTATAACTAAAGGGTTACTTAACTGGGGGATTAAAAACCCTTTATTCACCCATTCCCCCATCTCATTTCGATGCCCCTTTTCACCGACACGGTTCTTTTTCCCAGCGGGACGGGGGTTATCCGTGGGTTTTATCCCGTTTAGAACCCGTGATTCCAAAAGTTTTAAACTATCCCATACGAAAACCACGCGTTCCCCTGGGAGCGGGGGGGGCGATCTATTTCACCCCCCGCATTCCTTAACTAAATTTTTATTATCACTGATTACACTACCATTCACAAAGTTTTAAACCCGCTCATAATTATTATACACTTTAGAGGTCACTTCCATTAAGATCGGGAGGCCAAATGAGTGGGGAATTAGCAAACGGGAAATTTCCCCTGGAAACACCCCAAAGGCCGTGCACCAGTCACACCCGGCAAACCATTATTCACAAATTTTTTTACCCCCTTTTTTACGGGTCCTGAAAAATCACGTTCCCTTCACCCCCCAAAAACCGGGAACAGTTACGACATTTCCCCTATTATGGGGTGAGGCCCATATTAATCCTTGGGGCCGCCGTGGGCCCAATTTCCTGATCCCGGGTTTTCAAAAAACCCCTCACTACATTCAAAACACTGCCCCCCCCGTCCCCCTTTTTCGCCCTAAAAACCCCCCCCCCCCGCACATCCGCGCAGGCGCAGGGGGAACCCCAAAGAGGGTTTTTCCTTTCCCAAAATAAAAATTCCAATTTTTGACCCAAAACAACACATTAAACACTTATTAGGCACAAAAGTTTTGGGAAAATTAAAAAAATTTTTCCAAAACAGTAACCCCAGAAGAGCAGTACAGAAATTGTAACACAAAGAGCATACAGAAACTGTAACAAAAAGAAGAGCATTAACAGAAACTTAAAACGGGAAGACAAACAGTACTGTAAACACGAAAAAAGCAGTACAGTACAGAAACACAGAAGAGCATTTACAGAAACGGGTAACCCCGAAGAGCACACAGAAATGTAACCAGAAAAAGCATTACAGACTGAAACACAGAGAGAGTACAGTACAGAACAAAGAAACAGAAACAGTACGCCCCCAAAAGAAGAGCGGGCACATTTAACTGTAACACAGAAGCATTACAGTACAGTAACACAAAAGCAGTAAGTACAGTAACACAGAAGACTTTACAGTACTTTAACAAAAGAAGAGCATTACAGTACTGTAACAAAAAGAAAAAAGAAAGAAACAGAAACTGTAACACAAAAAGAGCATTACAGAAACTGTAACACAGAAAGAATTACTTTACGTAACACAGAAGACAGTACAAAACGTAACAAGACAAACCGGTAGGGTTACAGTAACACAGAAGACAGTACATACGTAACCAACTAGCATACAGAAACGAAACACAAAAGGGCAGTAAAAGTAAAAGAAAACACAAAGAGCAGTACGTACTGAAAAACACAGAAGGGGCAGTACAGAAAGAAAACACAGAAGCAGTACAGTACTGAAAACACAGAAGAGCAGTACAGTACTGTAACACAGACGACCAGTACAGTACGTAACACAAAAAGCAGTACAGTACTGTAAACAAGACGACCAGTACCGTACTGTAAAAACAAAGACCCTACATTTCCCGTAACACAGAAGGCATACAGTCCTGTAACAAAAAGGACACACATTACGTAACACAGAAGAGCATACAGTACTGTAAAAACAAAAGAGCAGTACAGTACAGAAACACAGAAAAAGCATAAAGAAACAGAAACCCACAGAAGAGCAAAACAGTACTGTAACACAGAAGAGCAGTACAGAAACGGTAACACAAAGGGGCAGTACAGTACTGAAACCACAGAAGAGCATTACATTACAGAAACACAGAAGAGCATCCCGACAAAAAAACCGAAGAGCAGCCACAGTCTGTAACACAAAGGGGCAGTACATTACTGTAACCAGAAGAGCATACCACAGAACACAAAAGAGAAAAATACAGACTGTAAAAACAGAAACAAAACAGTACTGTAACACGACGACCAGTACAGTACTGAAACACAGAGGAACCCATAAGTACTGTAACACAAAGACCAGTACAGTGCAATAACACGAAACCAGTCAGTACAGTAACACAAAAAGCCCCAACACTACATTAACACAGAAAAACCAGAAACGGTGAAATAACACGGAAACCATACAGGGGCAATAACACAGAAGAGCAGACAGTAAAGAAACAAGAAGACCACTCCCAAAACAGTAACACGAAGCCACTACACTACATAAAAACAAAACCAGTACAGTGCAATAAAAACAGAAGACCAAAACAGTGAAAATAACACAAGCCCAGTACAGTACAATAACACAGAAGCCCAGTACACTACAAAAAACCACAAAAGGGACCATTACAGTACAAAAAACACAAAACCCCATACAGAAACAAAAAACCACAGAAAAAAACCAGTACAGTAAAAATAACACAAAACCCCATACATAAAATTTAACACAGAAGACCATACAGTAAAAAAACACAGAAAAACCATACATTACAATAACACAAAAACCAAAGTAAGAAAACAATAACAAGAAGACCATACAGTACAATCCCACAGAAACCAGTACATTTAAATAAAAACAAAAAGACCAGTACAGTACAATAACCCAGAAGACCAGTACAGTACATAACCCCGAAACCATACAGTCCCAATAACACAGAAACCATTACAGAAACAATAACACAGAAGACCAGAACAGGGAAATTAACACGGGAAGACCATACAGTCCCAAACCCCGAAGACCAGTACAAAAACAATAAAAACAGAAACCAGTACAGTCAATAAACAGAAGACCATTAAAGTACAATAACACAAAACCCAGTAAAGAAACAAAAAACAAAGACCAGTACAGTACAAAAACCCACGGGAAGCCAGTCCCTTTACAAAAACACGAAGCCCCGAAACAGTACAGAAACACAAAGACCATAAAAGTACAGTAACACAGAAGACCACTACACTACATTAACACAAAAAAACCATACAGGGGCAAAAACCCACAGAAGACCAGTACATGCAATAACACAAAACCGTACGGGTGCAAAAACACAGAAGGGGCAGAAAATTCCAGAAAACACAGAAGACCACTACACTACAGTAACACAAAAGAGAAAACATACGGGTAGACTCCAGAGGGGTTTTAACAAAAACCCAAAGGGAAAGGGGACTGCTATTTTTTTTCCCTCCGCAATGCTTGAGCAGCCCACTAATTAAAAATACCTTTTAACCCTTCCTGAAATCCAATCTACCAAAATTTAAAATAACCTAAAAACCAAAATTGCTATGCCAAAAACCCTTAAAAAAAACCCAAAGGAAACCATTTCTAAAAACCATAAATGTGAATAATATAAACATTACCCGTAAAAAAAAATAAAATGTATTTTCGTCTTCAAAACCTAAATATATCTTAACCATTCTTTAAAAATCAAAAATTTTATCAGAAAGACCCTTTAAAAAAATCCCAAAAATTCCCCGTTAGTAAAATAATAATATGTTAAAAAAAGATACAACTCTCGAAAATCTTGGGAAAAAAACTGTTACTTTCCCCTCTCTGACAAAGCTTAAACCCCCCCATTAAAAATAATTAAATTTATATATTTAAAATAAATTTTACCGTTTAACCAATATCTTCCAACTTCCTCATGTCTTTTAAACTAGCCTTTTAAAAAAATGTTATATTCGTCACCTAATATAAGGGACTACAATTATAAAATTTTAAAAAAAAATCTGGACAAAAAAACCCAAACTGGCACAGCTAAAATAATAATAAATCAGAACCCTTTAATAAAACCTAATTAAAATACCCTTAAAATTCTGTATAAAATTTTAATAAAAAAAATTCGTACTCCAAAAATTTTCCCTTTTAAAAGGAAAAGATTTTTATCAGAAAGGTGGGCAGGCCTTATAAAGAGGGACAGGGTGTGACCCGAGGGGGACAGGCTGGATAGAGGAGGGCAGGGTGAAAAAGGGGGGAGGGTTTGCCGTACAAAGAGATAGGCTGTACAGAGGAGGACAGGGTGTGATTTGGGGAGGACAGGGTGTAACGAGGAGATAAACCTGTGGGCAGAAGAGGTAGGGTGGACAGAGGAGGACAGGGTTTTGATTTTAGGAGGACAAAGGGTTAAAAAGAGGGGGGATAGCCTGTGACAGAGAAGAGGAAAGGGTGTGACAGAGTAACCCGGGGTGTAAAAGAGGAGGATACCTGTGCCCGAGAAGAGGACAGGCTGTGAAAGGGGGAGGGGCAGGCTGTAACAATAGGAAAAGCCCCGTGACAGAGAAGAGGACCCGGCTTTTACCCGAGGGGTAAAAGGCTGTGGGAAAAAAGGGTATGCTGTTTTAAAAGAGGAGGAAGGCCCATGGCAGGGGGACAGGCTGTGGGCAGAAGGAAGGCGTGACCTAGGAAAAGCCTGGGGGCGAAGAAAGGGAAAAACCCGTGGGAGAGAACGGCCCGGCCAAAAAAAAAAAGAAAAGGCTATGCGCTTCTGTTTGATTAATGATTATAAACAATAATAATTTAAAAATAATAAATAATAAAATAATAAAAAAATAAAAAATAAAAATAAATAATAATAAAATAAAAATAAGGAAAAAAAAAAGGGAATTTAAAAAAAGAACAGGAAAAAAAAGGAAAAAACCATAATGTCCGGGGCCCAAAAAAAGTTCAACAGCCCCCCAAACAAGCATTAGGGGGAAATTTCCAATAAAACCCCCTTTGGGGGCCTTCAAAAGAGAGGCTGGGGCAATACCTAAAATCAGTGCCGGGTCACCGGGTGTGGCTCGTACGTTGGGCTGCGTGCGGGGCCCGCATAAAAAAACCTATTGAACAGGCCCTGATCCATCGGGGGGGCCTGGGCATGGACCGGGCCGCGGGGGGGTTGTCCCCGGAAAAACCCCAGGTAACCTCCGGGAAGAGGGATACAACAATGTGACTGAAAGGGCATGCTGTGACGGCGAGAAAAAGGCCCGTTTACGGCGAGAACAGGCGTGACGGCTAAAACAAAGGGTGGAAATGCAGACAGTAATCTTTTTATGGACAGGGGAGGCTCTGAAGACTAACTTTTATTAAAGCCCCCCGATACGGCTAGTTTATTGTGTACCCATATTTCCCTGCTGAGGGCGGGAGTACTCAAAAACGTTTTTAAACAAAAAAACCCAAGAAAAGCGAGCTAAATGGAGTAATAGGGGAACACTTTTTGGGAATATTGTACTTTCAATATATTTTTAAAAGTTATTTTTTTTGGATTTCTGCTAAAAATCTTTTTTTTCATATATTTCAAATAAGGGTACCTTGATATATCACCTGAAGTATTAAAGCAACTTTTTAAAACTATATTATTCTGGTGAATAATTAGGGTAGTTGAAGTGACCCAAAAATGTGCAGGAGTGGAATCTTTTGGGAAGAGGTTCTGACGCACAAAGCTGTTTACAGACAAAGTTTTTGACGGGAGAAAGGGGTTTTTCACGTATATTGGCTGTGACAAGAGGGGGAGCTTTTAAGTGGGGGGGCTGTGACGGAGAGAAGGCTGTAAGGAGATGAAAAGGATGTGACCGATAGGACAAAATTTAAAAGAGAGGCAGGCTGTGACCCCCAAAAAACCCAAGGGGGATTGGGGATGAAAAAGGGTTTTAACGGCAAGGACAGGCTGTGACGGGGAAGACAGGGTTGGGAACGACAAGGGCAGGGGGGGGACGGAGAAGCTGGTTGTAAAAGGGAAGGGCAGGCCCGTGCCGGGGAAAACCCGGTTTTTTTAAAGGGAAGGAAAAAGGGTGTGACGGAGGGCAGGTTTTTAACCAAGGACAAAACGGACGGAGAAGACAGGTTTTTAACTGCAAAGAAAAAGGCTTTGACGGAGAAGACAGGTTGTTTTGGCGGGGGCTTTACAAATACAGTTTTAAACTGCAACATTAAAACCCCCCCTTCAGAGTGCAGGGACGTACTTTCCCCTCCCCCAGGACTCAAATTTCCCGGGCCCGCCGGGGTTTTCCCCGAATCCCCCTTAAAAATGTTTTCCTTTTCTCACACTCCAAAAGCAAAGTCAATTTTTAAAAAAAACCCATTTGTCTCCATTCACTCCTATCAAACACGCTCACGCATGCCTGCTGGAGGTCCAAGCCCCTCGCACACAAAACCTCCTTTACCCCCTCCCTGCAACCTTTCCTAGGCCGACCCTTACCCCGCCTTCCTTCCACTACAGACTGATACACTCTTGAAGTCATTCTGTTTCGCTCCATTCTCTCTACATGTCCGAACCACCTCAACAACCCTTCCTCAGCCCTCTGGACAACATGTTTTGGTAATCCCGCACCTCCTCCTAACTTCCAAACTACGAATTCTCTGCATTATATTCCACCCACACATTGCCCTCAGACATGACATCTCCACTGCCTCCAGCCTTCTCCTCGCTGCAACATTCATCACCCATGCTTCACACCCATATAAGAGCAGACAGACTCCTAAGTGCACCGCTTACCCTTTTCCCCTCATCAGTTCTATGATTCACCTCATCTTTCATAGACCCATCCGCTGACACGTCCACTCCCAAATATCTGAATACATTCACCTCCTCCATACTCTCTCCCTCCAATTTGATATCCAATCTTTCATCACCTAATCTTTTTGTTATCCTCATAACCTTACTCCTTCCTGTATTCACTTTCAATTTTCTTCTTTTGCATACCCTACCAAATTCATCCAACAACCTCTGCATAGGTATTTTACCTTTTATGGCAATTGGTGAGACGAGTCCTAGAGGATCAAAACATTGTGATACCTTGACAGTAAACTACGTTTGGTGACTGTACTACATGATTTATTGTTTATCCTTTTGAAACTCAAATGTATCTTCCTGTGTATTCCGATTGAGTCCCAGCATATTGTTGCAATCAGGAATTTCAGTTTCAGGGAAATCTTCTTTGATAAGTTCCCTTAATTGCTTTGAATTAGTATTCCACATCCTTAGAGGCATATTTGCTTATTTCATCTCCTTGTTAGCTTTCTGTATAAGGATTTCAAATCCTCCTCTTTATTCACAGTACCTTGAAGATTGTCCACATAGAAACTTTTCTTTAAGATTTCTTTGAAGGGACTTTCTGATTTTTTCAAATGTGTATTTAGAGTAGCTTCTAGTAAGAATGGAGAGGATGTTTCACCAAATAATACTGATTTGAAACGATAAGTTTTCACAGGACTTTGAGGATCATGTGTTTTTTCAGGCCAAAAGAATCGAGTATAATCTCTATCTATTTTTTGGCCACTCTTAAAAAGTTTTGGAAATATCAGCCGTGTAGGCATTGGGGTTTGTGCAAATTTTTCTAAGACGTCCCCAAGTTTCTCAGTAATGGGGGCCCGGGGTCATCAGACAGTCACCACGGGCACCAAAATTTAAACGTGGAGTAATTAAAGGCTTCTTCCTCGCGCACTCAGAACTGCAGCAAGGGTTTTCCTTGAGGAAGAATCCATAAAACAAGATTTTTTAAACTCCCTACCTCGTCATTTCAAAAAATGCGACGGGGGGCATTAAAAAATTTCAACACACCCAAGAAAACTGCCGAGAAAGTTACATATCGCCCCCCCCCCCAACTCCATTGCCAAAAGTTTCCAAAATTTTTTACAATACATATTTCAAGTATCTACCTCCACAACCACGCCCATAAAGGGACTCACCATAGTAGACAGACAAGCTTCCATCCTCCAGGGGTATACAAAAATCCTTTGAAGACTGCAAAAAATTAACGTGGACGAAACACAAGGGGACCTCCAAACACGCATTTCAGGGAAAACCAATACGCAAGCAGGAGACGATACAAGGGAAAGCCCGTGTACAACACGCAATTCACAAAAAACCTTAATTTAAAACAGAAATCAAACTTACGCCACAGAAGACAACACTCAATACCCAAGAATCGGAACATCGTTATCCATAACCAACAATTTCAACCAGAACAATGCTTCTGTAACAAGTGAACCACTTTCCAAAAACTTCTTTATCGCTATCCCACATAAAACATAGAACACTGCAGAAGGTCTACTCACAAAATTGCCAAAAACCCCCGCCAACACCCAAGACTCTATAACCCCCCCCTTGAATCACCCGAGCATCATTCCCACCGACCTCAACATTTTTGAACCGACATAAATCTCCCTCCTTCCACCCCCGGGAGATCGTTTGTGCTTTAAAAAAACCCACTGTGTGGGGGGAAACGTTGTCAATAAAGGACACATTAAACTGCATATGGTTTGTTTTCCAAACTTGTTACATCTTATTTTCACTGCGTGCAATTATTACAACACAGTGGATGTTTTTCGAATCTTTTCGACTCCCTGGTGGGGAATAATGAGCTTCGTCTTCAAATTTTCTTCACTACTTCCCAATTAAATTAATTCCAACGTTTCTTGTATATATTGTCTAGACATCGTAGCTTGGATTTTTCCTAGCCAGCGCGTGCTTTCATTTGTCCGAAAGCCATGCGATAATTGCTGGGCAATGTGGTGGTTTTAATTTCCATGGTAACCAAACCCAAATACTGTCCATCTTTATTGGACTGCCCAAAAATTTTGGGTTATAAGTCGGGAGATTTTGGGGGGCTTGTTTTTTTACATCATACCTATCGCTTCAAACCAAACTTATAAACGGGTTCATTCATTTTTTTCCATAATGATTTTTTTTGCTGTGGAAACATGATCCGGTTTTTCCGAACTAGTACATTTTCCACTGAATCAAATCAGCTTTTTTCCCAAACTTTGAGGGGAAGGGGACCACATACATTCCCCCAACTGGTTTTCAGAAAGTGAATCATTTATTACTATTTTTTGCACAAAACAGTGATAAAAATCACTTCAAATTATTAAATCAATTAGACTAATAGTGTCCGTCTGTATTCAGACGGGTAACTTTCCCTTAGTCTTTCAGTCTGCAACTGTTTTTTTTAAACCTTTGGGCCCGCACAGCTTAGGCAAATCATCTATTACACATTTTTCTACTGTCTTTTTCCTTTTTCCCAAACCAACAGGATTCTGGCAGTCAAGTGTTTTCCCAGAATGTGGAAAAAACAGCTTTTATCTAACTGTTTTTTTGGCTGGGGGTTTTTATTCAGTTTTCGCAACATGATCTTCTTATGAAGGACTTTGTGAGCCTTGACCAAATGTGTTACACATTGATTTTGTTAAATTTATTGGGAAACTCAACTCGAGCTATGGGGGAGAGCATTGTTTTAAAACTTTCTCCTTTTTAAAATGCTGTTGTTTGTTGACTTCCTGTTTTCTGTGGAATTTCCCTCTTTTCTCAAAATATTTTGGGCATAATCTGTTGATGCTACCCTTGCATTTTAAAACCTTCTTCAGTGACATTTTCCTCCCTTGTGTTCCCTAAACACTTGATGTTTTCGCTGATGAACAGTTTGTTTTAGTGCCCCCTTGGGATGTGTATTGACCAATACTGTCCCCAATGGCCCATCACAAGTACACATTTTGGAATACGTTTATGTGTAAAACAGTCTGCTGTTTTTTGTATTCACAACGATAAATCCCCTATAGGGATTCCCAATTGGTTTGGGGGGATGGTAACCTTTTTTTTTATCGGGTTTTGAAGGTTTTTTTTCCACAGGTTTGGGATTTTTCATCTTGTCCGTTGTTTGCAGCATAAATATTGTGGTAAACCATTGCTAATTTCTTCAAAGTGAAATGCGTTTATTAACTAATTTTTAATGCAATATTTTGGGGAAACTTCTTTTAAAAACCATGAAAACCAATCAATTTGTCTTAGGTCATTTTCCAGAATCGAGACATTGTCTAAGTGTTTAAATCCGTAAGTCGAAAAAAAATTTTTGGGGGGGTTAAACTTGATATTGACGGAGTCTAATTTGAGTTTTAAAAAGTTTTTTGGGTAAAAACCGTAAGGAGGGATAATTGTTTTAAAACCAGGGGAAATGACTTAATCGTTATGGGTTTTCCCTTCAAAGACATTTAAGAAAATTGAACTTACAATCATCTTTGAATTCGTGAATTGTTTTGGGAAAAAACCACAAACAATTCTTCTAATTTAACCTTGGAAAAAGGTAATGCGAGGAGGGAAACTTGGTAATGGTACACTTGCTGTGTTACGGGGGAAAAAGTGTTTGCCACTAGTTACAGTATGTCTGTGACAGAGTTTTGCGGCAGAAAGCCTTACTCCTGTCCACTTTAATTGTTTATTACAAATGTTCCAAAACTTTTTAATTTCTCCTCAGAGTATTTGTTTTGAAATTATTTTCTAATGTTATAGTTAATTTAAATTTTTTTCAGACGTTGTGTAAGTAATTCAAATTTGACCTCAAAAAAACAAAAACTTGTTTTTATCTTGATTAAACCCATACAACGAAATTAGATTTTTAATTGGTAATGTATCTGTAAAAACTGAAAACTGGTTTTCAAACAAGCCTTTTATTGGGATACTGAAAATTCAAGCACCACACTTTGAGTGTTTAAAAATACTGTACTGCTTAAAACTGAGTTTTTATTTTTTACTTAAGTCAGCAAAAATTGAGTCAGGGGCAATGACAGGGCATTGGCTGGTGTTTTATGGGTTGAGTTTCTGTGTCAGCCTAACAACGTTTTTAATCGTAAAATAATGTTTACATTCATTCACTATACACTTAAATGTCTCTGTATAACTGTAAACAACAGTAATTTCTTACACTATATAAATGTCACTGTTAATAATATATAAAGCTTACACTTTATAATAGTTTCCTTTAATATAACAGTTATATCTAAAAAACTTTTAAAAACAATCTCGTCCCTTAATCTCTGTCATAAACATTTTTAAAACTATTTGTTTAACACTCAGACAAACTGAAAATCAGTTGGGGTTTCTGCTGTCGTCGTTTCTCGAGCTTGGAAGCAGTGGGGATGCCCGGGGGCATCCCCCGTTTTTCCCCGTTGGGGGAGTCACCACTCCCGTTTTCTTTTGGTTTAATGCGGGCCCACGCCCTTTTTTTGGTGCCCCTTCTCTGTGATTGGTCGGGGGGACTCATTTTAAGATTTATATTGTAAAACATATTTTTCACTTTTTTGGGACCTTTGGGTTTGTAGGTTATTTGTACACGTGTAAAAAATATTTGGACCAAGTGGGCCTTATCCGGTTCGAGCACGACCAAATTGTTGACAAAAGGTTTACCAGTAAGGTTAATTAAAAAAGGGAGTACTTAGCTGATAAGACAGCCATCGTCCCACAGTCGCCCCCGCAAATGAGCTCTTGAGTAGTGTTATCCCCTTCTTAAAAGGGGGAAAAAAAATATATTTTATTAATAATAAATTACCCCTAGGGGTGTTATTTCGCAATTTATTCACTGATGGCTGCGTACATACTTGGTGGGTCAAAAGCCACACCTCACTGCCGATATACGTTAATTTTCAAACCCTTTTGACACAAGAATGCTCAGCCCCCTACACAAGAAATAAGTAACCCCCCTTCTTTGATGTGAGCTATGGTTTCTTTACACCCTCGGCAGGGATCGTGACTTGATAGAAGCGAAGTGTCCTGGTGTCCAGTTTCCATAGTCTAGGGAAATGCACACGGTAAACTATATTCCACAAGGTTTGTATTTATTGTTCACAATCTTATCACTAAAGAAGCTGATCACACTTCTCTGTAAATGTTTATTGTGTTTTGTGAGACACTTTGTTCACACTAACACACGGATCAGTGTTCTTTGTTGGTTATTCTTGCATCAGTGTGACTCTTAGTAGAGTCAAAAGTAATCTGACCTTACAGCGTCCTACGACACTCCAATGCCCCTCAAACATAAAGGAAAAACTGACCTAGTACCTTTGCTTCTTTGCCACTTCCTCCGTGAAGCAAAGCAGAATGTTTGATTCTTGCTGTCTTAAGCATAGACAACAATGTACACTATCTTTACCATGGTAATAAAGTGGGAGCAGGATTTTCCTTAATTGTCCCGCTAAGGTAAGAGATGGACTGTCTTTTATTGAACTACACTTTGCAACACTGGACTTTGCCAGGAGCGTCGGTCACTTGACCACGTCGCATACTCGTACTGCATCTGGGATCAATTACTTCCTATAGCAGTAAACAAGATGCTTTCCCCTTCTGAGAGAGCTGAGCCCCTCAGGGCTGAAAGGGGTTGAAAGGGGCTGAAGGGGGCTGATACCCCCCTCCTGGAGAAAATTTCTCCACAAGTTATACTGGTCTGTAATATGGCCAGTTATAATGTACTGTGATGTGGCCACTCATACTGTACTGTAATATTGCCAGTTATACTGTACTGTAATATGGCCAGTTGTACTGTACTGTATTATTGCCAGTTATACTGTACTGTAATATTGCCAGTTATACTGTACTGTTATATGGCCAAATTATACTGTACTGTAATATGGCCAGTTATACTGTACTGTAATATTGCCAGTTATTCTGTACTGTAGTATGGCCAGTTATTCTGTACTGTAATATTGCCAGTTATACTGTACTGTAATATGGCCAAGTTATACTGTACTGTAATATGGCCAGTTATACTGTACTGTAATATGGCCAGTTATACTGTACTGCAATATGGTCAGTTATACTGTACTGTAATATGGCCAGTTATACTGTACTGTAATATTGCCAGTTATACTGTACTGTAATATGGCCAGTTATACTGTACTGTAATATCGCCAGTTATACTGTACTGTAATATGGCCAGTTATACTGTACTGTAATTGTAGACAGCCTGTACTGTCTGCACAGACAGCCTTGCTGTCTGCCAGCTCAGTTCATATTTTGCGCCCCTAAAGTGCTGCCCTCTGTAGCTAGGCCTCTCGGTGGGCACGGCAGCCTGCCTGCCCTTGCCTCGCGCTCACTCTCCCAGCGGCCTAGCAGGAAGACACAAGGCCTACTCCTAGCTCTCTCTCGTGGGATGGCCCTGCCCGGGCCATGGGCACAACACACAAGCCTGTGTACCCACCACGACTTAACAATGAAGTATGAAGCCTCTGAAGAAGTTTATCATTCA
>NC_069464.1:31066251-31093218 GCF_026875155.1 Cherax quadricarinatus | reverse complement strand
TGATTGCACCCGGTTCACGAAGGACCACGGGCAGATATGAATTTCCTGGGTGCTTACTGTATGTTTCCCGTAGACTCCCGCCCGTGTAGACATGTGAAAAAACTTAACCACCCTGGTCGCGGCAAGTGGTCCCCTCGACCTCACAATCTTATCCATATCTATCCGAGACCAGTATAGATTGGATAGCACACGCAAGTACGGTGCTACTAATTAATTGTGGACTGTATAGATTATATTAGTTTAGCTGAATGAAGGGGGGGGGGTAGGATACACCTGGATACATCCATCAAGGAAACATTGGTACATAATCTCACCACTTACCAGATGTTCTCTGGTGGTCACTTGATGTAGCTGGATCACTCATAACCTATCTAATTACAACATACCACAACTGGTCATTTTGTTCTGTTGCGTGACTGTCAGCGTGCCTCGTTGTCCCGGTTTTTCTCTTGTTTTCACGGTCGCTCTTACGTGCTAGAACTTTATTTTGTGTCATCAATCCTATACGATACATCCCTCTAGCGCCTGGAACCAATCTTGGGCGGAAAACATTATATACTGAGTCAAAAAAGGAGAATTAGTGTGCATTACCTAGCAGAGTTTACTGCCAGAGGGGAATCATAGGCCTGTTTCCCGTGTGAAAAAAAATAATAATAAATGAACTTTGTGTCAGAGGAAAGAAAGTCTCCCTGAAAGCATTGAGTATACATAGTGTATAGTGTATACTACAGTGGCTCCCTAGATTATTGATGATAAAGGCTAAAGTGTCATTTGAAAACAGGTGAATTTGTAAATGAAGTGATAAGCCTATAGAGGCAGGTGCCAGAAGTCGCCAGAAACTTACCACAGGTCAGCTGTTTTTAATAATCTTCCTGGCTTGCTAGTGTACTCGCATATAATCTAGTGATACCAGTGAATAGCAGAATACAGTGTTGTAGTAGCAACTAACCAGTATTATAATGGTACTTAGGGGAGTGGAGTGACTTTCATTAGTTTTCTTTTTCTTGAAATACCAACGTTACTGTGAATTTCATATAACCTGTAGTTACCAGCGGTCGCAATATTACACAACGAGAAGCAATTATTACTACAGAAAAAGCGTCCTTCCTCCAAAATTTGCACCAGTCAACTATAGTGATAATATAGCATTTATTGTGGTGGAGACGGAAAAAACAAAAATAGAAAAGCCAGATACAGCGATTGATAAACAAAGAGGTCGACTGTACGTCATTGTAGGAGCTGCCAGATATCACCGGCTCTTCAACACGCAAGTTATACTTTTGTATCAGTCAAATCACATATTACTCGGGTAGATAATTTCCAGTAGATCCTTCATGTGTTAGCTCAAATCACCGACCAGTATGTTTTAAATAAGTGACCCACTGATCAGAGCAGATCGACTGGTCCGAACCCTTGACTGGTCCGAACCCTTGACTGGTCCGAACCCGGGACTGGTTTCAAACAGTTTTCGTTGGACAATAAAGCAGACTGTAAACGGATGGGTTTGTAGGCGCCCTTATAAACACAAACATTAAAAATCAGGAACGTGACGGTAAGCTGTCCAATATACAAAAAGAGTTAGAAACAGAAATACAAATAGCTAGAGCTTCATTTAAGGTTATTAATATAATATTCAAGAGGTTGCTAGTAGAATTGCAGTAAATCAACCATTCACATCATTATGAAGCTGTGTGTAGTCTGTGGTCAGTCAAACAAACGGCTTCCACATGGATAAATTGTCATTTTTTGGGAAATTGGTGTCACGCTCCTTGTGCAGATATCCCAGAACTAGCTACAAGCAGTATTAAAACAGAGAAGTGTTTTTGGGTATGCCCAAATGAGGAAAATCTGTGGACTAAAATCACAAGGGTATTAAAAGAGGACAACATCAAAGCTGTTTTCCCCATAGAAAACCTGGAAGCTTTCTACAACAGATGGAACATAAAAAGTCGGGGCTGAAGGGTACTGCCCTTGATACTGGCCATGTATGTCAAAAAAACTGTAAAGGCTGGAGGTGATGTCCTGGTAGTCAGTAAATGTGGGGCTGATAGTGCTGTCCTGGAGACAGTAATGGTGAAGCTGGAGGTGCTGTCCTGGGAGACAGAAATGGTGAAGCTGGAGATACTGTCCTGGGAGACAGTAATGGTGAAGCTGGAAATTTTGTCCAGGTAGTTTGGAATTATACGCAGGAAGGAATACATAAAAAAATGACCTCATAGAGGACAGGAGCCATAGAGGGAAACAAGTGTAGTCAAAGATAAGATAAAACCAATATTGCAAACTAGAAATACCGCAGGAAATAGCAAACAAGAGGACTCCAATAGCAATAGTGGAGGATAAATTACCAAAAAAAAAAAAAAAAAAAACTGGTGGGAGCTCCATTGTTGGTGCTAGGGGGGATAGGAATAAGACAGGGAAACATGCACCAACAGGAATACAGTCACAGAAACCCAAGGCAAACGGAAACCAAGCCTGTGCACATACTATGCACTTGGTATCTGCTGGCATGGGAAATCTGGAAAACAGATGGGACATGCAACTAGACCACCCTAGAAAATGTCATGTCCATATGACAACAGGAAAATGCAAACTCCCTTCCTGTAACTTTTCACCCTGAAATGTGTACCTCTTCAGTACAGGAAAGACTGTGGGAAAACTTAAATTGCCAGGCATACCATCTAAAGGGGACAAAAAGATACAAAACATCCAGGCCATGGGAAAACCTGGGTAGCCACAGCCACTCAAGAGTGGAGAGGTTTTTTAGTGCCAGGAAGGAAAAAAAACTGCAGGGAAAAGGCAGAAATCGTACACCAAATCCCCTCATTCCTGGGTGGAACCACAGTCGTGGCCTCCACTCCAAACCAACAGATACAGATACTAATGCCGGAAAAAAAATCCCCCCCCATACCAACAATACCACCAGTCCGATAACTTTCCTTTTTCAAATAACGGGGGTCTAAAGCCACAACAAACAAAAAATACCTTTCATCCGTGGACTGCTTGCAGAGGCAAAGGCAATTTCCGGTTTTTCACTGAGACCCACATAAAGGATCACTTGGAAAACGAAAAGGATCCCGGGTTAAAAACCTATACAGATGTGACAAGTGAACAGCAAAAGGGGGGGGGTTGGCCTGACTTTGAAAGTCCTTGTTTGCACAGAACGCTTTGCCTCAAATGACGAGGGGAAATTTTTTACAGTAAAGGCGAAACCAAAACCTATCATTGGGGGAAGTCACAAGCCCCCGGGTGCAACTCCCAGCAATTCCGGGAACACTTTTAAAAAATTTGCCCCACTGTCTGGAAAATTTTCCAGCTCCTGCACCCAACATCTTGTCCGGGGGTTTTTCAACTTAAGGCACCAAAATGGGGAAATATAGCAAATAAATTTTGCAGAAAAAAACACCAGGAGGCAGCTTATAAAAACTCACACTCACACGACTTTTTAATCTCTGCACAAAATTCAATTTTAAAACCAGCAAAAATAGACCACTAGACGGGAATACACTAGACCCATTTTCACAACAAGAATCGAAAAAAATGTCACCATATCAAAAACAATATACTCAGATCAAAACAAATTGGGTTCAACATTATGCGTGGACCCCAGAACCGACAAAATGAGACTAGTCAGAGGGAGCTTCACCAAATTCAATTTCAAAACAAAAAATAAAGGGGCCCAAAGTAAACCAAGCCCAACCGATAAACGGGAAGATAACTAACAACACAGACCCAAAACTTATCCCTAGAACAGATTAACTCGGTGGCACTCGATGTATGCCAAGCTTATTCCTCTAAAAAAAGGAGGATAGATGTAAAATAAAAGAGACAGGCGCTCCCTTTACAGGGGACGGAAAAGAAAACAAGCGGCTAAAAAGGTTTAATATATCTGAAACGCAGGAGACACGGTCAGAGAAAAAGCAAGCACAACTTTTAAACAAAAGAATCCTTTTTGGGGTCAGGAAAACGGGGAAGAACTAAAAGCCCTAAATGAAATCGAAAGAAACCCAAAGTATTTTTTTTTCCTATGCCCAAAACAAAATCGAGAACAACGTCCAGTATTGGGGGCCCCCACTTAAACAAGATGGGTCCTACACAAAGAAAGCAAGGAAAGAGTGAGCTACTCAAGTCCCAAAATGACCATTTTTAAACAAGCCCAACCCAAATGAGAGCAAGATCAAAAAGAATTTTTTTTATGAGAGAGCCACAAAAAATTTATTAACCAAAACCCCTTCCGATGTTATCCTGACGCCAAAAAACTTCGAACAGGCGATAAATGAAGCCCATGCACTCGCCCCAGGCCCCGACTCATGGGAAACCCGTTTCACAAGAACTGCAAAAAAGCCCCTAAAACACGAGCCTTTTCCATCCCAGGAGAGGGAGCATGGGCACGGGGGCGTCCCACATTACTAAAAACAACAGCATACCCCACCCACAAAGGGGGCATAAAGCAACAGCAAAGAACACAGACCAAAAGCATAACATCCCATATCATAAAAAACTTTGAAAGGGCCTAAGAAGCAAGATCACCACGCATCTAAAAACCCATCAGTTACACAACCCAGGGCAACATGGTTTAAACAGTCCCCTTCTGTCTCAACATTGGACCACTACACAAGGTCCTAAATGCACTAGAAGACAAAAAGAATCAATGTAATATATACAGACTTTGCAAAAGCCTTCGAAAAAGGTTTGACCAGGGCGTAAAGCGCACAAATGCGTGCTAAAGGAAAACAGGAAAAGTCGGTCGATGGATCAAATAATTTCCTCACTAACAGAACACAGAGAGTAGTCGTCAACAGAGTAAAGTCCGAGGCAGCTAGGGTGAAAAGCTCTGTTCCACAAGGCACATTACTCGCTCCATCTTGTTCCTAAACCTTATATCCGACATAGACAAGGATGTCAGCCACAGCACCGGTCTATCCTTTGCAAAATGACCCCCGAAATCTGCATGACAGTGTCTTCCATTGCAGACACTGCAAAGCTCCAGGCAGACATCAACCAAATCTTTCAGTGGGCGCAAGAAAACAATATGAAGTTCAACAAATGAGAAATTTTCAATTACTCAGATATGGTAAACATGAGGAAATTAAATCGTCATCAGAGTACAAAACAAATTCGGGCCAAAAAATAGAGCGAAACACCAACGTCAAAGACCTGGGAGTGATCATGTCGGAGGATCTCACCTTCAAGGACCATAACATATGTATCAATCGCATCTGCTAGAAAAAGACGGGATGGATAATGAGAACCTTCAAAACTAGGGGGGGCCAAGCCCATAAATGACACTCTTCAGGTCACTTGTTTTTATCTAGGCTGGAATATTGCTGCACACTAACAGCACCATTTCAAGGCAGGTGAAATTGCCGACCTAGAAAATGTACAGAGAATTTTCACGGCGCGCATACGGAGATAAAACACCTAAATTATTGGGAGCGCTTGGGGTTCCCTAAACCTGTATTCCCTGGAACGCAGGAGGGAGAGATACATGATTAAAATACACCTGGAAAATCCTAGAGGGACTAGTACCGAACTTGCACACGAAAATCACTCGTTACGAAAGCAAAAGCCCTTGGCAGACGATGCACCATCCCCCCAATGAAAAGCAGGGGTGTCACTAGCACGTTAAGAGACCATACAATAAGTGTCAGGGCCCGAGACTGTTCAACTACCTCCCAGCACACCCTAAGGGGGATTACCAACAGACCCCTGGCAGTCTTCAAACTGGCACTGGACAAGCACCTAAAGTCAGTTCCGGATCAGCCGGGCTGTAGCTCGTATGTTGGTTTGCGTGCAGCCAGCAGCAAACAGCCCCGGTTGATCAGGCTGTGATCCACCAGGAGGCCTGGTCTCAGACCGGGCCGCGGGGGGGTTGACCCCCGTGAACTCTCTCCAGGTAAACTCCAGGTATAACAAAAGGGTTACTTAACTGTGGGTGATTGATACTCCTTATTTCTTCCATTCACCATCTCATTTTCCGATGTCCTGCTACACCGACACCGGTTTTTCATTCCAGCAGGACGAGGTAATCCGCTGGTTTGTCCTGCTTTAGACGTCGTGACTCAAGGAGCTTCACTTTCCTCGTCTCGCTAACAACGAGTCTAACGTTTCACTTCGGGGCAAAACCCACTTATTTCACTTCACACATTCCCCTTAACTTAGCGTTATTATCATTAATTACATTACAATTCAAAAAGACGATTTAATGACTCATAATTACTATACACATTAGAAAATCACTCCATTAAGATCCCGAGACCGATGAGTGATGATTAAACCAAGGTAATTTTCCCCGGGACACAGTCCAGGACGACGCGTCAGTCACCCACGGTCCCTACCCGTATTCACACCTTTTACCACCTATTATCGTGGTCCCGTAAATCACGTTCCCTCACTCTCCACCAGGAACAGTTACGACACTTCCTATTAAGAAAATGAGGAGCCTATATTAATCCTTATGCCGCCGTGAATTGCCAATTTCGTGGTTCCAAGCCTTTTCCGCTTCCTTCTCCACCTTCAAAACAAACCCGCCCGCCCTACTCCCGCACATCCGTGCATGCGCACGAGGGAACCTGGTCTACTCCTCTTTTCAAATACAATATTGACTCATAACCGTCACAATATAAACACCTATTAGGCGCTATAGTTTCGGAAAATTAAAATTTTCCACATAATACATGCTCTCTCAGTGTAACTTGGGGAAAAAAAAAAAAAAAAAAAAAAACTATTAAATACGGTTACATATTAAATTGCTTGTCCTAAGTGTCATTGCAGTGTTTTCTAGAATACATTTGCTCGTTTCAGAGCAGAAACGTTTACTGCTACAATTCCAGTAATATTTTCAAATTGTCAAGTTGTATCATTGTGTGTGTGAGTGTGTAACTTATTGCTGTGTATTTTTTAACTGAGAACAAGCTTACTCCTGCATAATGTTCAGTTTTCATGAATACTTTCCTTACTTGAGTAATTCGGTTACCTTTCAACTGTGTTAAGCAAGAGTCAGCCTGTTAACATCTATGTTCCTTGCCATCTCATCTAGTGGGTCTAGCGCATAGATTAGAAAAAATGTAATAGTACATTTGCAATCATTATACTTCAGTTTATACATTGTGTAAATTGTTTTAGACAATTGTATTTTGATTCAACTAGGATGTGTAGTGTTTAACTCTGACACAACCAAGTTAAATGACTGCAGGACTCACACTGACACATAATAAACAAATTAAACTAAAAAACTGGTAACTCTCCATAAGGTGGACCTAGTGTGTGACTTGAGAAGTTGATGTTTAATTAACGAACGACGCGAGCGGAAGTACCACACTCACCTATATTTACATCAACCCAAGTTGAAATTCTAAGTGATAAAGTGTACACTAAGGTTACTTTTGGTAACACTTGTCATACTAGTAATGCGGTGTAAGTGAGCTTGTTAGGTACTTTGGTTCATCTATCTACAACTGCACCTAACGCTTGCATATCATATATAACATATATAAGTAACTGTGAGTTACCCAGATGGACCAAGAACTCCACCACATTGAGTTATCCTCATTGTCATTGTAACATTACTTAGATAGGCACCGGTTCTTTTTTTTTTTTGGTTAATATGTGTTTGCAATGTATGGTTTGGGTAAGAGGTTGTCTTCAGCATTCATTGTTGATGTCTGCTATATATTATTTTTAGTGAGGTACAATAGGTGGCAGTACCTGACTAAACTCAAGTGGAATTAGCATTGATTGACCTCATTGTTAAATGTGATATATGTCAGAATTCTAATTTATGCTCAATATTCTACTTTGTCTCTTCTCTCTCACATCTCGCTCTCTCTCTCTCTCTCTTTTCATCTTTGTAATATGTAAAAAGTGTAATACCTCGCCTGTCCATCCATTATATGTACCATATTATTAACACCATTACAAGAAGTCTCTGAATTGTAGTTCTAAAGTAAGGTGTGTATCGGTATTCAGTAGTAGTATTCTGAGTTAAGTATAGATAGGGATCCTGTCATAGGAACCTTGAACATTTGTGTTCCTTATGATATATTATAGACTTCTGACTGTAAGTAAATATTACTCTTGCATAAGCTATAAGGGAAGATAAGCCGAGGTGTAATTCTTGGTGTTGTGAGTCTACAACCAGATATCATCACTGGCAAAAACTTGGCAACTGTCATAGAGGAAACTATTTTCATCAGGTGAATGGAAATGATGATAGCTTCCAAATCATTAAAATAAACAAAGGAGAAAAGAGTGAAAAGGACACGGCGTCGACGTAGTCAGACTCAACTTACTCGTAGAACAATGCGAAACTAGAGACGTCCTTGGTACACAGAGGCAGCAAGAAGTCTGGTCCTTTAATAAAATGTGTTAAGCTGAACTTCCCTGACAACACCCCCTGCTGCTAAGTGTGCATTGGCGAAAGAAGCTGTAAACACGCACTAACTCAAGGCATCTGCAATTATAGGAAAACACACACAACTTTGTGTTTTGGGGAACAGAATGAAGAAGCTGATCAAATTATCAACTTAGTAACACCTTATGGGGTATATTAATACAGCTCACGAAACCTCCACATACACACATCACTTTAAAAAATGGGTCAGTATCATATCTTAGATACCCCTCTTTAACATGGACCCCATCCCATTTGACTCGCAGTGAGCATATCATCAAGCCAAAAAGACTTAAAGGAAAATCCCAATTATTGCCGAGTTGGTTGGTGTCCCTGTGCCCCCTCCCCTCGGATATCTGTGTGCAGGCTTACGTTTCTAAACCATTCGAAGTGTACCTTCCCCCTAAACGTAGGTGTTACAAAAAGCCAGCACTATGGCCAAGATGCATAGACTTTGTAATACTACATTCTTGTGTGGAAAGTGTGCTGGGAAACATTCCACATGAGAAGTTGCACAGTAGGGCCCTAACAGCCAAAAATTTAAGTGTATTAACTGTAAAGAAGTTGGAGGTTACAGTTTCCCACTAGGACTGCAGTCAGAACCCAAAACAACCATCGATTTAAACCTGACAACAGTCCCTTTAATGGAACTGAGGAAGTGCCATTCATCCCTAACCACTGCCAGATCTTGAGACTGAACCTCTGCAAAGTGTGCAGGAACCGCCACCTCACGCAAAGGATCTGGTGATACCAGAATAGCCATCACACACACCAGCTGTGAGGAGCTAGCCAATTCCCCTGCTAGCACTGTGGAACTGACTGGTCGCCACTACTGATACCTATGTCTACACCTGAAATATGGGGATGACCTGTCAATTTTCCCATATCACAAAACAACTACAACAGTCAGCGGACATGCACACAGGTAACGACCCCCCTGGAAACTGTAGATGAGTCAGTATGCACAGGACCTACTCTGCAATGAATGTGAAACAGACTTGCACATGCAACCATCAGAGAACACTAATCTAACCATGGTACCTGTGTAAGGTGATGGTGTTTAAAGGAAGCAGCTAACCCAGAAGTGCCAATCCTCCGGATATGGCATTTGATTCGTTAGACCTTCCTCATATTATAACTAATTTCCAGTAAAAAAATTGAGCATCTTGAACATATCCAGACAAGTTTAAAAATATATTATCAGGATGATGCTCTTGATCATGTGATGATGTCAAAAGTGCAGGCAATCATCCGTTCACTTCCAGCTACCATTTGTAAGAAAGAAGCCATGGACTCTTGCCTTCAGACTTGCGTCTTTTAACTGGCTGGCAAATGCCGAAAAATGCTTAAATATAAAGTCCTGAAGATAAAACTACGAAACTATGCTATTTGCTCTAAGTGCCTGCGACATGTATTCAAGCAAAATAGTTTTAACCCATCTAATTGAGCCAGAGATTTGTAATAACTCACTGACAATGGATACATTACAAATCTTATCATGTAACATTGCTATCCATCAGGAGAGCGTTGCCTGACTTATACATCATATTAGTGCAACAAGAATATTGATTCATCTGTTTGCCAGGAAATGTAGAATGAAAATGGAGCACCTCCACCAAACTTGCCTAGATATGCTAGCATATAACCTAAGGTCCAACGCAACTGTTGTGTGATGTATGTCAGAAAGAACTTGCCACATGCACATCCTTTCCTTGAGAGTCGAGTTAACATGCATTATCATGGTGTCAAAGTATAGTGCAGAGGGAGGAGCGATTATTTTTTCCCTAAACACTTTTTAAACTCTATGCCCCAGCGAACCAGCTTCGACCAGATGCTTTTACCCAGAGTCCCATCAATATGAACTTACCTCATTCATGAGATTTAAATGCCAGACATAATAAAAAAAATATTGGTGGGTCTATAACAAACACCAATTGAACTAAAACTAGTGAAAATAGCAAATGAGGCAATTTGGGAAAATGTTCGAATTGTGTGCACTACTGAGCCAACTCACATATATGGGTGGTCATCCTAGATCTGTGCCTTGGATTTAATACATCATATACATGCATGACTCTGTCATAGTTGATGGAACTTCTATCTGATTCACTTCCCAAGACTAACAACTGTCCAATCTTGATCACATCAATCTCGCAATCAAGGAGCTAAAATACAGAGGAGGGAAACTTATCCACAAACCCAGAAACAACAGAGTCAACTTTATTAACCACTTGGATCAATGGTATAGGAGAATTACGAGCTACATAGGTCATTGGCATAAAAATTATGATGATTTAATTACCACTAATTGAGAGTGTTCTCACGGACAAGTGGTGGAATAGGAAACAAAGACCCCCCCACTAATAAATAACAATAAATACCAAATGTGAAAAACTAAAATTATTCCACATCTAAATCTACGCAATCTAACCACATGCAGAGGAGGATTGGTAAAGCCAAACCGGAATTAAGAACCCTCAGACCTGCCAGAACGTTCAAACTGCAGCTAACAATTGCAAGGAATAGAAAAGCAAGAACTAAGGCAACAGGAATGGGAACAGTTTGTTAGTGGATTAAATAGGTTCCAACACCCCTTTAATTTTGGCTGGAAAGGTATAAATAAAATAACAGGAAAAAGACAGGCAAAGTTGCTCATGTCCCTTTCCTCTTGAAAAAGCAAAGACCTCATAAATGACTGGTCCAAAACATCCAGGCATGAAAACCTTCCTCTCATATTAGAAAAAAATAGAAGAGTAACTTCTGAAGAGAATGTGAACTGATTAATTTTATGAGCCCAAAAAATTGATGGAGAGTGAATTGCCTCATACCGAGAATGAATTAGATAAGCGTTTAACTAAAGACGATCAACTGCTCCGGTGAGAGGAATGGTATAACAGTATATATTCTCAGAACTTTAAGCACGTGCCTGATAACCCTTTGTC
The DNA here is from genome assembly GCF_026875155.1 of Cherax quadricarinatus. Lineage (NCBI taxonomy): Eukaryota > Metazoa > Arthropoda > Malacostraca > Decapoda > Parastacidae > Cherax > Cherax quadricarinatus. The sequence goes on along the minus strand of NC_069464.1, from coordinate 31,081,887 downwards.
GGCACTGTAAATCTCAGTTACATTGAGGGCGTTCATTCCTACTTCCTGGACCAATAGTCACATGTGCCTATCCCTAAGCCCACAAACAGCCTGATACATTAGGCGGGACTCCCTTATCTAGTTGTCTTTGTACAACTTTTGGAAAGAATGATACTTAACAGACTGACTACAGAATCAGACATCAACTTTCCCCCTACCTCTATGGGTTCATGAAAGGTAAAGTGTGCAGAACGTAATTTCCCATTCCACATGCACTACATAACCGTTACAGTTATGGAAAAAAACCATTATCTTGATCTAAAATTTGCATTGATATGCGAAACAGAAACCGTTATACAACATAAGCTAGTCCAAAATGAATAATGGTGGAGCATACGCAGCTTGATAATAGAATACCTGTCCCAAATAGAGTATTTCCCCCCCCACCCCACCCCCTGTCCCTTTACCTCAGGGATGGAGTTCTTAGTCCCATGCAATTTAAAATTCTGATTAAAAGGCTCTCCAAAAGCTCTACCTCTGCCTCACCTAAACAATATAGCAATAAGCTATGGTGATGATATCATGATCCTACAACAGGGCATAAGAGATGATGTACCATTCTAAATGAAAGTTCAAGCAATTTGTAATCGACTAGGCCGCATAAAATCTTCCTCTAAAACAAAGATATTAACAATCAAACGACATCCCCCACCCATCTATTTGCAGGTGAAATTCAATAGCTACGTAAAAACTTACAGATATCTTGGTGTAATGTACCCTTTATAACAAATCCACTATACCACAACTAAAAAAGAACTGCAAAGCAAGGCCCAAAATGCGCCCCTCAAAGCTGTTGCTGGCTACAACCCCAACTATGTGCTAATGTGAGAATCGTGAGAATATGTACATAGCCAATGATAAGATAATGAATAAGACTTCGTTCGTATTTTTATACCCCGAGGTTAGCCACCCAGGATAACCCAAGAAAGTCAGTGCGTCATCCGAGGACTGTCAACCTTATTTCCATTGGGGTTCCTTAATCTTGTCCCCAGATGCGACCCACCCAGTCACTACACCAGGTATCCCTATTTGCTGCTATTGAACAGTGACAAGCAGGTGTAAGGAAAACGTTCGAAATGTTTCCATACCCGCCGGGTATCGAACCCGGTCCCTCCGTGTGTGAAGGCGGGAGCTTTAGCCACCATCCACCGTCCTTAATTAATTTTAATATGCTGCGCCCGTGTTTGATATTAGCTAGAGTAAGTTTCCGAAACCCCTTGGAGTTAATGAATGGCAAAATGAAGGCCTCTCAGGATTATTCTTGGCTTGACCCAGATCTACATAAATTTCTTAACATGATGAAGGGGAGCTTTGGTATTTCAGTATCATGATAGGATTGTTGAGATTAAACACTGTACTCTCGTTATAGAGATGTATATAAACGGAACCAGACACTGTCACAATGAATCTTACCAATTTCCAGAGGTATATACGCACATATCTAAATGGTTGTGAAAACGTGGCAATATGCATTCAGTTTTATAACCTGCATGAACTGTATCACTTAGGCAACAAAGCATTTTCACCCCTCCATGGAAGATGTGGTTCCTTTAATATCACATACCTACAAGTCCCTCCCAATAACTCAGTGCTAGTAAACCCTTCCTTAAATCACTTGTTAGACCAACAGCTCAAGAAAATTTCTCACCTAGCTGTAGAATAAGTTATCACAAGTTATATACACTGATGGATCTAAACAGGCGTCTTCTGGCAGGGCTGCCATCTGCTCTTGTTGCCACCTTCCCTATTTACGAACGTTAATAAAATTGTTGAGTTAGGCATAAGAATTAACAACTTGGCGTCTACACTGCAAACTGAACTGTTTGCAATCCTATGGCGCTAAAGCTAACCTGTGACACTGAGCTTGACTCAGTCCATCATACGATCTATTTCATCATTGAAGGCTCTTGACACAAATAAATGACTCCAGCAACATGCTCATATGAGAAGCCAGGTAAAGATACTCAAAAAATTAGATGACAAAGGAATTAATGTACAATTGCTATGATCCCATCACACATTGGATTACTCCCTTCATGATAAAGTTGATATGTTTACCCAAGAAGAGTACCCCAAGGAGAATGTAGAATATAACTTTGGTATAACTGTGTCTAGCATTAGTAATAATAATAGGAGAGAAGTAAAAACTGAAAATGATTGTTATAGGAATGCAGTTAGAAGCCTGATAGATCTATAACCCACTATAACATAACGTAAGATAAGTACGTTTAATGGAGCAACGTGCAATGTGAAGAGACTGACTGATGTTGTAGTGGACCAGCTAGGCTTGGTTACAAGTACTTCTGGCATTTGGAGACACACAGATGAGATCAAACTAAATGTAAAATATGTGACATCATATGGACACTCCTTGAACACTATGTGATCTTAATTGTCCTCACTATTGAGGAATACAGATACAGACAATTAATAACCTATTGACATGTCAAGATATTAATGAAAATAAGATACCAAATATACTAAGCAAATTTCCTAAATTTGCTTGTAACAGATAAGTGAACTATAGATATGTAGATATAAATCCATATGTATTCCTGTTAACCCTTTGGTGCCTAGTTTCCTAGGCCTTTATGTGTAATCCATGATGCTCTTGCGCTACCGTCCACAGGATGGATATGGGGTGCACAATAAACTAGCCACTTCGGTGGCAAAATCTAAAATCTAATCTCACAGTCGAGTTCCACACACTTCTTCACCTGTTGGAGTACTGAAGGAGACTATCAGGTGGTGGAAAATAATAGGCAGAACCATCCTGGGATGGAAAATAGGGGAAAGAATTGTGATGGAAAACGGGGAAAACCATTATATGATGGAAAATGGGGAAACCATTCCTGTGGTGGAAAATAGGGAAAAACAACCTGAGGAGAAAAGTAGGGAAAAACCATCCTGTGTGTGGAAATAGGGAAAAACCATCCTGTGGTGGAAAATAGGGAAAAACCATCCTGTGGTGGAAAATAGGGAAAACCATCCTGTGGTGGAAAATAGGGAAAAACCGATCCCTGTGGGTGGGAAAAGTGAAAACCATCCCGTGGTGGAAAATAGGGAAAAACCATCCTGTGGTGGAAAATAGGGAAAAACCATCCTGTGGTGGAAAATAGGGAAAACCATCCTGTGGTGGAAAATAGGGAAAAACCATCCTGTGGTGGAAAATAGGGAAAAACATCCTGTGTGGAAAATAGTGGAAAAACCATCTAGTTGGTGGAAAATAGTGAAAAAACCATCCTGGTGGTGGGAAAATAGGGAAAAACATCCTGTGTGGAAAATAGGGAAAGCCATCCTGTGGTGGAAAATACGGGAAAAAACCATCCAGGTGGGTGGAGAAAAATTAATAAAAAATAGGGAAAAACCAACCTGTGGTGGAAAATAGGGAAAAACATCCCGTTGTGGAGAAATAGTGGAAAAACCATCCTGTGGTGAAAATATGGAAAAACAACCAGTGGTGGGAAATAGGGAAAACCTTTCCTGTAGTGGAAAATAGGGAAACACCATCAGTGGTGAGAAAATATGGGAAAAAAACATCCTGTGGTTGAAAATAGGAAAAAACCAACCTGTGGTGGAAAATATGGAAAACTCATCCTGTGGTGAAAATGGAAAAACCATCCTGTTGGTGAAAATAGTGGAAAAAACAACCTGTTGGTGGAAAAATAGTTGAAAGCCATCCGTGTGGTGGAAAATACGGAAAAACCATCCTGTGGTAGGAAAATAGGGAAAAAACCATCCTGTGGTGGAAAATATGAAAAAAACCATCCCGTGTGTGGAAAATAGGGAAAAACCATCCTTGTGGTGGAAAATGGAAAATCCATCCTGTGGTGGAAAGAAAGGGAAAAACCAACCTGTGGGGAAAATAGGGAAAAACAATCCTGTGGTTGAAAATAGGGAAAAAACATCCTGTGGTGGAAAATAGGGAAAAACCATCCTGTGGTGGAAAATAGGGAAAAACATCCTGTGGTGGAAAATAGGGAAAAACAATCCTGTGGTGGAAAATAGGGAAAAACCATCCTGTTGTGGAAAATAGGGAAAAACCATCCTGTGGTGGAAAATAGGGAAAAACCATCCTGTGGTGGAAAATAGGGAAAAAAACCGATCCAGTGGTGGAAATAGGGAGAAAACATCCTGTGGTGGAAAATAGGAAACACCATTCCTGTGGTGGAAAATAGGGAAAAACCATCCTGTGGTTGAAAATAGTGGAAAACATCCGTGGTGGAAAATCCCAATAAAAAAACCATCATATATGATGAAAAGTAACATAAAACACATGTGTATGTCAGAAAAAACCATAGTGTGATACATTATAACCATCCTGTGTGATGGAAGTAAATATAAAAACTATTGTGTAGGATGAAGTAAAACACAAACTCGTCCTGTATACATCATGCGAAAATACCATCCTGATTATAAAATAGGATAAAAATAATACCATGCCCTGGATGAACGTACTGCTGTGTAGTATACGGGAACACTGGTGGCATGTGTTTGGACTCAGAAATCTCACTGGCGGAGTCACATGAGACCGAGAGCGGAGGGCAGGGACAAATTAACTGCGATGTTTAACTCAGAATCTCACTGCTTCACTGACCGAAACTCAAATATTGTGATGTTGACTCAGAATCTCACTGATTCACTGACCGAAACTCAAATACTGTGATTTGACTGAGAATTCTCACTGCTTCAACTGAACCGAAACTCAAATACTGTGAATGTTGGAGACTCATGAACTCACTGATTCACTACCGAAACTCAAATACTGTGATGTTTGAACTCAGAATCTCCACAGCATCACTGACCGAAACTACAAAGTACTGTTATGTTTTGACTCAGAATCATCACTGCTTCCTGAACCGAAACCTCAAATACGTGATGTTGACTCAGAATCTCACTGCTTCACTGACCGAAACTCAAATATTGTGATGACTGAGAATCTCACTGCTTCACTGACCGAAACTCAAATATTGTGATGACTGAGAATCTCACTGCTTCACTGACCGAAACTCAAATATTGTGATGTTGACTGAGAATCTCACTGCTTCACTGACCGAAACTCAAATATTGTGATGTTGACTGAGAATCTCACTGCTTCATTGACCGAAACTCAAACACAAAACTGAGCAAAACATAAGCCTAGTGGTCCATACCAGGCACAACTGGCTGCGAGAAAGGAGTTACCGAGCTGACAAAAGCACGATTGGTTGGGAAAGGCACTGATGCCTGGAAAAACAAACTGATGTCTGGAAAAACAAACTGATGTCTGGAAAAACAAACTGATGTCTGGAAAAACAAACTGATGGCTGGAAAAACAAACTGATGGCTGGAAAAACAAACTGATGGCTGGAAAAAAAAGCAAGGTTATAATTATTTCTGTTAACAATGGGTTGACTAACCTATCCAATAGATTAAGTGCACTACATATGTAATCGATTATAATACATACTGTGTGTATGCGGGGAGGGAAGAGGATCGATTGGTGGAAGTAGGTCATATTAGAGTTTTTACAAAGTAGAAGTGAGGTAAGGAGGGAAGAAGTATATGGAGAAAAAGAGAGAGGTTAAGAGAGTGGGTGAAGCATTGTAAAAAGAGAGCAAATGAGAGAGTGGGTGAGATGTTATCAATCAAATTTTGTTGAAGTAGTTAAGAAAAAGTTTGGAGTGAGATTAACAAGTTTAAGGAAGCCTAGATAACAAATGGGATTTGTCAGTTTAAAAATAAAAGAGGAGAGTTATTAAATGGAGAGTAGAGTTATTGGGAAGATGGAGGGAATATTTTAGGAAATGTTAAATTGATGAAGATAGGGAAGCTGGATTTCGTGTATAGGACCAAGGAGGAAATAACATCATTGAAGGAGTGCGGAGGACAGTTGTGAGTGTGGGGAAGTTCGTGAGGCAGTAAGGTAAAATGAAAGGGGTGTAAGGCAGCGGGATTGAATGGAATAAAGATGGAAATGTAAAAAGCAGGTGGATAAAGGTTTTGGGAGTGGTTGGTGCAATATTTATAAATGTAAGGAAGATTGTAATTGTAACCTAGGGATTGGCATATGAGCATGCATAGTACCCTTTGTATAAAGGCAAAGGGGACAAAAGAGAGTGCAAAAATTAGGGGATAAGTCTGTTGAGTATACCCTGTAAAGTGAATGGTAGAGATTATTCTTGATAGAATTAAGAGTAAGACGGAAATGGATAGCAGATGAACAAGGAGCTTTAGGAAAGGTAGGGTGTGTGACCAGGTGTTTACAGTGAAACATAGTAATGAACAGTATTTAGATAAGGCTAAAGAGGTCTATGGTGGCATTTATGGATTTGGAAAAAGGTGGTATGACAGTTGGATAGGGGGCAATGTGGCATATTTGCATGTGAATGGAGTGGAGGTAGGTTACTGTAAGCATTGTGAAAGAGTTTTTAACGAGGAAGTGAGGCTCAAGTTAGAGTATGTAGGAAAAGGAAATTATTTCCCATAAAATAGTGCCTAGACAATGAAAGTGTTGATGTCACCATGTGTGTTTAATAAATTTATAGATGGGGTTAGTAAGAGAAGTTAAATGCAGGGTCTTGGCAAAAGGCGTGTAGTAAAAAGATAAAGAATCACACATCAAAGTGTGGAGTTGTCACAGTTGCTCTTTGCGGATGAACACTGAGCTCTGGGAGATTCTGAAGAGAAGTTGCAGTGATTGGTAGATGAATTTGGTAGGGTGTGCAAAAGAAGAAAATTAAAAGTGAATACAGGAAAGAGTAAGGTTATGAGGATAACAAAAAGATTAGGTGATGAAAGATTGGATATCAGATTGGAGGGAGAGATATGGAGGAGGTGAATGTATTCAGATATTTGGAGTGGAAGTGTCAGCGGATGGGTCTATGAAAGATGTGGTGAATCATAGAATGATGAGGGGAAAAAGGGTGAGTGGTGCACTTAGGAGTCTGTGGAGACAAAGAACTTTGTCCTTGGAGGCAAAGAGGGGAATGTATGAGAGTATAGTTTTACCAACGCTCTTATATGGGTGTGAAGCATGGGTGATGAATGTTGCAGCGAGAAGGTGGAGGCAGTGGAGATGTCATATCTGGGGGCAATGTGGGGTGTGAATTTAATGCAAAAGAATTCTTTATTTTTGGAATTTTAGGAGGAGGTGGGGGGATTCCCAAAAAAACTGTTGTCCAGGGGCTGGGGAAAAGGGTTTTTTGAGGTGGTTCGGACATGTAAGAGAATGGAGCAAAACAAAATTTTAAAAACCCTTCGAGAGTGTTCGGGCCCTTTTGTGGAAGGAAGGCGGGGTGGGGGTTCGGCCTGGGGGGGTTTGGAGGGGGGGGGTTTTAAAGGATTTTTGTGGTGCGAGGGGCTTCGACTTTTAAGCAGGCATGCTGAGCGTGTTTGATGGGGAGGGAATGGAGAAAAAGGGTTTTTTAAATATTTGGGAGGGGCTTTTGGAGGTGAGAAGGTAACATTTATGAAGGGGGTTAAAGGGAAAACCCGGGCCCGGCCGGACTTAAAGTCCTGGAGATGGGAAGTACAGTGAAATGCCCCCTCTGAAGGGGGGGTTTTGTTAATGTTGCATTTTTAAAAACTTTAGGGGAAAAGCCCCTTTCCCGCAAGACAGTGATGGAGTGAATGAGGGGTTGAAAGTTTTTCTTTTTGGGGCCCACCCTGCCTTGGTGGAATGGCCCAGTGTAAAATAAAAAAAAAAAACTGTAAATAAACAATATTTTTTGACATTTTGATAAAAAAACTGAAAAAACACTGGTCTCAGCCCGGGGCCACGGGGGCGTTGCCCCCCAAAAACCCCCTCTCCAGGAAAAACAGGCTGAGGATAAACTTCAAGAAAAAGAATCACTGGTGGAAAAGGCGTCGCTGGCGGGAAAGTGCATCGCCTAGCGGGGAAGATGCATCGCTAGCTGGAAATGCATCGCTGACTGGAAGATGCAATGCTGGTTGGAAGATGCATCGCTGGATGGAGAGATGCATCGCTGGCAGGGAGAGGCATTGCTGGCTGGAAGCTGCTTTGCTGGCTGAAAGATGCATAGCTGGCAGGGAGAGGCATCGCTAGCAGCGAGAGGCATCGCTGTCAGGGAGACCCATCACTGGCAGTGAGAGGCATCACTGGCAGGGAGCTGCATCACTGGCAGGGAGAGGCATCGTTAGAAGGAAGATGCATCGCTGGCAGTGAGATGCCTCGCTTGGTGGAAGATGCAGCACTGGCTGGAAGATGCAACACTGGCTGGAAGATGCAACACTATCTGGAATATGCAACACTATCTGGAAGATGCATCGCTGTCTGGAAGATGCGACGCTGGCTGGAAGATGCATCGCTAGCCGGGAGAGGCGTCGCTGACTGGAAGATGCATCGCAGGCAGGGGGAGGCGTCGCTGGCAGGGAGATGCATCACTGGCTGGAAGATGCAACTCCACTCTGGTCGTGTGGACCAGAGTGAAGTCTGACAGACGAGGATGGCAGACTTCATTACGTGTAGGATGGAGGATGAAGGGAATCCTTTCAGTGTTAGGATTAACATACTGTAGGGAAAAGGTTAAAGTGAAGTTAACCCATTTTCTTATTTGAAAAAAAATGTTAACGAGGGGGAAGCATAACTATTAACACTTAATACGTATGAGGCCTTATACTTCAATTTATTCCTGTCAGAGCGGAGTAGCAGAAGGCTTGTAAGGTCTGATATTTATCCAGGTTGAAGCTTGGTATTGGTGGGCCCATACAGCCCGAGGGTGAGGATAAAGTTGCATCATTTATCCACATCCAAGGAAGGGGGAAGGCACAGAACACCAGTGGACTTCACTCCTTAACTTCGTGTCAACACGTCAAAGTGGCGTGTCTTAGGCTATCAAAAATCTGCAACAACATCAACAAAAAAAAAAGAAGAAAAATTTTGTTACTCCAACATTTGGTATAATCTAATACACTAGAAATTAGATAAGCAGAAAACCTGGTAAACAATATAGAATCAGTAATAGCAAAAGGCAAAAGAATATCAACCGTAACGAGTATGCTCGTTTTATCCAGCAGAAAGAGGTGGTTTTAAAGATTTTACGTGCTGTAAGGAAGGTAACATTAAGTTATTTAGAAACACTAAGATAAGATAAGATAAGATTTCGTTCGGATTTTTAACCCCGGAGGATTAGCCAGCCAGGATAACCCAAGAAAGTCAGTGCGTCATCGAGGACTGTCTAACTTATTTCCATTGGGGTCCTTAATCTTGTCCCCAGGATGCGACCCACACCAGTCAACTAACACCCAGGTACCTATTTGCTGCTAGGTGAACAGGACAACAGGTGTAAGGAAGCGTGTCGAAATGTTTCCACCCGCCGGGAATCGAACCCGGGCCCTCCGTGTGTGAAGCGGGAGCTTTAGCCACCGGGCCTGAATTTGTGTTCTTGGTGTTGTATACCACTGATATAATCAAGTTGACAAATTAGACACACATAATGTTCGTGGTTACTTTAATACTATATATTTACAGTAGGGGCCCCGCTTATACAGCAGGTGTTACTGGGCTACTGCTGTAAAATGAAACCTAGCTTCTTCCCCTCTTTTTTTTTTCACTTTCAAATGCATATCAAAGCCTTATAACATGTTTACACTATCATATTGGGCAGTACAGCTAGGCCTGCAAAAAATCATATACAGTAAACACATTACTTACCCTCAAATATTTTCGTCCTTAGCATATATCTATTATTCACTTTACCATGGTAAAATGAATAATATTATATCATATACTTACTCCAAATTTAGAATACCTTAGACTTGGTTAATAGTAACTTTAAAATAAAACTGCTCTTGAAAGGCAAAGATGAACTAACTAAAAAAAATCCATGACCACCAACCCATCGTTACCACATATATGTGTAGATTAATCAAAACAAAATCCAGGTAATCCAGCCAGACCCATAATTAGCTTCACAAGGTTAGTTAACTACAAATTATCTTAATTCCTAATAGATATGTTGAACCCAATTGTTGACAAAGTTTCTAACTTTCAAATTAAAATCCTAGAGGGACTAGTACAGAACTTACACACGAAAATCACTCCCTACGAAAGCAAAGACTTGGCAGACGATGCAACATCCTCCAGGGACAAGCAGTAGTGCCACTAGCACGTTAAGAGACAATACGATAAGTCTCAGGGGCCCAAGACTGTTCAACTGCCTCCCAGCATACATAAGGGGGATTACCAATAGACCCCTGGCTGTTTTCAAGCAGGCCTTGGACAGGCACCTAAAGTCGGTACCTGACCAGCCGGGCTGTGGTTCGTATGTTGATTTGCGTGCGGCCAGCAGTAACAGCCTGGTTGATCAGACCCTGAGCCACCATGAGGCCTAGTCACAGATCGGGCCGCGGGGGCGTTGATCCCCGGAACTCTCTCCAGGTAAACTCCAGGTAAACGCACTTATGATAACTACTTATAAACTACTGAGAGGAATCGACAAGGTGGACAGAGACAGGATGTTCCAGAGATGGGACACAGCAACAAGGGGTCACAGTTGGAAACTGAAGACTCAGATGAACCACAGAGATGTTAGGAAGTATTTCTTCAATCACAGAGTTGTCAGGAAGTGGAATAGTCTGGGAAGTGAAGTAGTGGAGGTAGGATCCATAGATACCTTTAAGAAGATGATAAAGCTCATGGAGCGGGAAGAGTGATCCAGTAGCGGCCAGTGAAGAGGCGAGGCCAGGAGCTATGATTCGACCCATACAACCACAACTAGGTGAGTACACACACACACACACACACCGGACGAGGACCAGTGAGAACTACAGTGGGATCTGGACAGGCTGCAAGCCTGGTCCAGCAACTGGCTCCTGGAGTTCAACCCCACCAAGTGCAAAGTCATGAAGATTGGGGAAGGGCAAAGAAGACCACAGATGGAGTACAGCCTAGGGGGCCAGAGCCTACAAACCTCACTCAAGGAAAAGGATCTTGGTGTGAGTATAACACCAGGCACATCTCCTGGGGCGCACATCAAATAACTGCCGCAGCATCCGGGTGCCTAGCAAACTTTAAGAACAGCATTCCGACATCTTAATAAGGAGTCATCCTTGTATGTACATTGGGGGTCCTTGTATGTTCATTGGGATTCTTGTATGTACATTGGTATGTACATTGAGTTCATTACCCTTGTAACTTGGTCAGCTATCAGAACTTTGGGGCCCAGTCCCTGGACCCTTTATGTACCTCTGTAATCCTTTGACTACCGCCCATAGAATGGGTATGGGCGGTAATCAGAAAGATTACAGAGGTACATAATGGGTCCAGGGACTGGGCCTCAAATTTTAATAGCTGAATAAGTTAGCAGTCAGTCCATGTATATATAGTGAGGAAAACAAGTTACTACATAAATGAAAAAAAGAAATGGTTATAACTATGGACATAATTTTTGAAGGGGTGAACCGGTAAGCCAGCGGAAGGCGTCGGTCAGATGACCAAAAGCTCCATCAGTGGGTCATCATCTAAGACCCGCGTCAGGAAACACTTGTCCTGTTTACTCACGAACATTACTAACCTAACCCAAGTTACTACATTAGTTTAACTGGTCCAATTAGCCTACTGCATTGATTATGTTATTATGCTTTTACATCTCACTCAATACCTATATATACCTCTCTGTGTCCCTACACTGTTTAGTAACAGCTTTACAGAGATCCTGGAGAGCGAAACGTTGCCACAGTGAAATGTCGCGCTAATTGCATATGTGTCCTTTTATGATATTGTCGGTAATTATACCTACGTTCCCCTCAAGGACCCCTCAAGGAAGGTTCCTTGATGTTGGTGAGGGGCTCTTGATTTAGGGAATTGGATCTGTGCTCCAGTTCCCCAAATTAAGCCTGAATGCCTTCCACATCCCCCCCCAGGCGCTGTATAATCCTCCGGGTTTAGCGCTTCCCCCTTGATTGTAATAATAATAATCCCCTCAAGGAAGGTTCCTTGATGTTGGTGAGGGGCTCTTGATTTAGGGAATTGGATCTGTGCTCCAGTTCTCTGAATTAAGCCTGAATGCCTTCCACATCCCCCCCCCCCAGGCGCTGTATAATCCTCCGGGTTTAGCGCTCCCCTTGATTATAATAATAATACACCTACTTTATTATATGGACTGTATTTTATTGTAGTTCATAAGGCGATAAAACTCTTGTAGATCATTTAGTAAAATGAGTTGGTGGAGTTTCGATCCTCCGTTCCCTGATTGTTATCTGGTTTGTCAGTAGTCACGCTGTCAGGGGACAAGTACTCCGGAATGGAGAGAATTACACAGTACAGTTCCACAATCACCTGTTCTTGCTTCTGTTCCGTTCTTCTAATGCAAAATTAGATTTAGAAAAGATGTAGAGCAGTTCTAAATTGTAGATGAGTTGAACTGTCACATAAGTAACGCCATTGAGGTGAGAACTTGTGGTAGATTTAAATATATTTAGAAGAGTGTATGAGTGTTTTTCAAATTCAAATTCAAAGTTTATTCTCTATAAGGATTACAATGTTGATTTTTACAGAAATTTGGTTATTGTGTGGTTTACATGTAAAATAGTGATTACAGAGTGTACCACTAGAACGCTTAGCATGGCTAGGCATTTCGGGCAGACTTAGTTTTATTCTTAATTGTAAAATGTTACAAATTATGAGGTAAGTTGGTATTATGGCTAAGTGACTAAATACTAGTTTGTGAGTTTAGCAATGTGAATGCTTTTGTTTTGGCACAGTACTAGTTTTCAGTATTGGAGTATCACAGGATTCATTATTTTAAGATTGAGATTAATATTTCTGTTTATGGTCAAATGAGTGAGTGAGTGCGTGTAAGTGTGAACCACCAGGTGGTATTCGTGTAGTTAGTTGATAGGGTTTATCAGGGAGATAAGATGTTTTCTAATGGTAGTTTTGAAAGTGATGAAAAGTGTCTGCAGTTCTAGAGTTCTCAGGTAGGGTATGCAGATTTTAGGGCCTTTGACATACATTGAATTTTTGTAAAGGTTTTAGTCGGACACGGGGAATGTCGTAGAGATGTTTGTGTCTGGTGTTTTTGCCTGTGGGTTCTGTCACAACTATCAAGAAAGCGTTTTAGGTCAAGGTTGATATTAGAGTTTTAAGGCCCTGTAGATGTAGATTCCAAAAGTAGTAAGTGTGGATGTACTGAAAAAAGGGAGTAAGTTTAGGTCTATGAAGAGTGGGGGGTGTGTTGCCCGGGATGGGATTTAGTGATTATTCTTACTGCAGCTTTTTGTTGGGTTATTATTGGGTTTAGGTGTGTTGCTGCAGTTGATCCCCAAGCACAAATAGCATAGGTGAGGTATGGATAAATAAGTGAGTGGTACAGTGTGAGAAGGGCATTTTGCGGCACGTAGTATTTGTGTCTGGAGAGGATCCCAACCGTTTTGGATACTTTTTTTGATTATATGCTGGATATGGGTGCTGAAATTCAGGGTTGTTGTCAAGGTATAAAGCCTAGGAATTTCCCCCCATTATTTCTGGTAATTAGAGGGGTTGTCAATCTTAATGTTAATTTGTGCATCTCCGCTCTGCTACCAAACATAATATATTTGGTTTTGTCAGTGTTAAGCCCTAAGTTTATTGGCTGTCATCCAAGTCGATATTTTAATCAGCCCCTCATTCACAATGGTTTTGAGGGGGGAAAAAGATTGGGGTGAGAGATGACTTTATTTATTTATTTTTATTTTTTTTCCAATTTGACACACATACAGAGGTAAAAAAAAAAAATACAGATAAGAGCACATGCCAAAACCATTAAACTATGAAACATTACGGGGGGCTTAAAATTAACTTAAATTAATAAGCAATGATGAAATCGTGTAAAAAAATTAATGTAACAGATTACTATAAAGCACAAGTGGTATTACAAAAAAGGTCATATTTACCTGGGGTTTACCTGGAGGAGTTCCGGGGGGGCAACGCCCCCGCGGCCCCGGGCTGAGACCAGGCCTCCTGGGATCAAGCCTGATCAACCGGCTGTTGCTGCTGGCTGCACGCAAACCAAAAATACAGCCACACCCGGGTGCCGGAACGCTTTAGGTGCTTTTCCAGTGCCAGCTTGAAGACTGCCGGGGTCTGTTGGTAAATTCCCCCCCATGTGGCTGGGAGGCAGTTTTTAACAGTCTCGGGCCCCTGACACTTATTTTTGGTCTTTAACGTGCTAAGGGCACCCTGCTTTTCATTGGGGGATGGTCATCGTTGCCAATCTTTTGCTTTCGTAGTGGGTGTTTTTGTTTTGCAAGTTCGGTACTAGTCCCCCAGGATTTTCCGGTGTATATAATCATGTATTCTCCCTCCTCGTTCCAGGGAAAACAGGTTTAGGAACTCAAGCCTCCCAATAATTGAGGTTTTTACTCCGTTATGCGCGCCGTGGGAAAATTTCTGTACATTTTCTAGGTCGGCAATTTTACCTGCCTTGAAAGGGTGCTGTTAGTGTGAGCAATATTCCAGCCTGATGAACAAAAAAAACCAAGAGTTAAATCATGGGCTTGCATGGTTGCATGCATTGTTGTACTTCAGTCTTTTTTTTGAGTATTCTGTTAGGTAAGTGTATTTAAAAAAAATAAAGTTAGATTCGGTTTTAGGTTTAACATTTATGTGATATAATTGTGAGAAAATTTAAGATATACAATTTATAAGGTTCAGTTATTCAGTATTTATTTGGTTTTGGGTGAGTAAGTGATCTTTAAAGAAGAGACTTGAATTTATAAACGGGTAGTGTTTCTTTTATATTTACAGGTAATGAATTCCAGATTTTAGGGCCTTTTATGTGCATTGAGTTTTTGCATAGTGTGAGATGGACACGAGGAACATCAAAGAGTGATCTGTGCCTTGTGTTATGGTCATGTGTTCTGTTGAGGTTGGCAAGGAGATGTTTGAGGGGAGGGTTAATATCAGAGGGTTAAGTGTTCTATGTATGTAATAGGTGCAGTAATAAGTATGGATGTTTTGTATGGTGAGTAGGTTTAGTGTATTGAATATTGGTGGAGTGTGCTGCCTGTAGCAGGTGTTGGGATACGTTTGGAAGGTCATTGATGTATATGAGGAAGAGCAGGGGACCAGGGACACTTCCCTGCGGGAAATCCAGTATCAATTGCCGTGTGCTAATGCTGTGTCTTTAATGGTGACATACTGATACCTATTAGTAATGTAAGATTTGAAATAAGCAAGTGCATGGCCTCTTATACCGTAATGATCAAGTTTGTGGAGTAGGATGTCGTGGTCTACTGTGTCAAAAGCTTTTCTTAGGTCAATAAAAATTCCTAGTGGATATTCCTTATTTTCCAATGCTGTGTACAGCAGATCTTGCATTTTTATGATTGCATCATTAGTGCTTTTATTTTTCCTGAAACCAAATTGGAGGGGTTGAGTATGTTTTGAGCCGTTATAAATGAATACAGTCTCCTGTGCACGAGTTTCTCAAAGATTTTGGATAGCAATGGTAAGTTTGATATTGGCTTAGTTGTTTAGTCTGTAGGGTCACCACCTTTATGTATTGGTGTTAACCCTTGCCATCTTGAGTAGTTTTTGGAAGGTGCTAGTCTCTATTGATTGTTAAAAAATAAAGAAATAGCACGCGACAGGACATGGGGGGCCCCGCTTTTACA
>NC_069464.1:31044794-31065751 GCF_026875155.1 Cherax quadricarinatus | reverse complement strand
GTGGAAAATAGGGAAAACCATCCTGTGGTGGAAAATAGGGAAAACCACCTGGGGGTGGAAATAGGGAAAACCATCCTGTGGTGGAAAATAGGGAAAAACATCCTGTGGTGGAAAATAGGGAAAAACCATCCTGTGGTGGAAAATAGGGAAAACCATCCTGTGGTGGAAAATAGGGAAAACCATCCTGTGGTGGAAAATAGGGAAAACCATCCTGTGGTGGAAAATAGGGAAAAACCATCCTGTGGTGGAAAATAGGGAAAAACCATCCTGTGGTGGAAAATAGGGAAAAACCATCCTGTGGTGGAAAATAGGGAAAAACCATCCTGTGGTGGAAAATAGGGAAAACCATCCTGTGGTGGAAAATAGGGAAAACCATCCTGTGGTGGAAAATAGGGAAAAACCATCCTGTGGTGGAAAATAGGGAAAACCATCCCGTGGTGGAATATCCCATTAAAACCATCATATATGATGGAATATAACAATAAAACCATTGTATGTCAGAAAAACCATAGTGTGATACATAATACCATCCTGTGTGATGGAATATATAAAAACTATTGTGTAGGATGAAGTAAAACACAAACTCGTCCTGTATAAGATAAGATAAGATTTCGTTCGGATTTTTAACCCCGGAGGGTTAGCCACCCAGGATAACCCAAGAAAGTCAGTGCGTCATCGAGGACTGTCTAACTTATTTCCATTGGGGTCCTTAATCTTGTCCCCCAGGATGCGACCCACACCAGTCGACTAACACCCAGGTACCTATTTGCTGCTAGGTGAACAGGACAACAGGTGTAAGGAAACGTGTCGAAATGTTTCCACCCGCCGGGAATCGAACCCGGGCCCTCCGTGTGTGAAGCGGGAGTTTTATCCACCAGGCTACCCTGGATGAACCGTACTGCTGTGTAGATACCTGGAACACTGCAGTGTTGACTCAGAATCTCACTGATTCACTGACCGAAACTCAAATACTGTGATGTTGACTGAGAATCTCACTGCTTCACTGACCGAAACTCAAATACTGTGATGTTGACTGAGAATCTCACTGCTTCATTGACCGAATCTCAAACACAAAACTGAGCAAAACATAAGCCTAGTGGTCCATACCAGGCACAACTGGCTGCGAGAAAGGAGTTACCAGCTGGACAAAAGGCACCGATTGCTGGAAAAGGCACTGATGTCTGGAAAAACAAACTGATGTCTGGAAAAACAAACTGATGGCTGGAAAAACAAACTGATGGCTGGAAAAAAAATCAAGGTTATAATTATTTCTGTTAACTATGGGTGACTAACCTATCAAATAGATTAAGTCACTACATATTAATGATTATAATTACATACTGTGTGGGTGCGGGAGGGAAGAGGAGCGATTGGTGGAATGATGATGTAAAGAGAGCAGTAAGGGAGAAAAAGTTAGCATATGAGAAGTTTTTACAAAGTAGAAGTGAGGCAGGAGGGAAGAGTATATGGAGAAAAAGAGAGAGTTTTAAAAGAGTGGTGAAGCATTGTAAAAAGAGAGCAAATGAGAGAGTGGGTGAGATGTTATCAACAAATTTTGTTGAAAATAAGAAAAAGTTTTTTGGGGTGAGATTAACAAGTTAAGGAAGCCTAGAGAACAATGGATTTGTCAGTTAAAAATAGAAGAGGAAGGTTTATTAAATGGAGAGTTAGAGGTATTGGAAGATGGAGGGAATATTTTGAGGAATTGTTAAATGTTTATGAAGATAGGGAAGCTGTGATTTCGGTATAGGGCAAGGAGGGAAAAAACATCTTTTAGGAGTGAGGAAGAGCCATTGTGAGTGGGGGGAAGTTCGTGAGGCAGTGGGTAAAATGAAAGGGGTAAGGCAGCCGGGATTGATGGATAAAGATGGAAATGTTAAAAGCAGGTGGGGATATAGTTTTGGAGTGGTTGGTGCAATTATTTAATAAATGTATGGAAGAGGGTAAGGTACCTAGGTTTGGGCAGAGAGCTGCATAGTTCCTTTGTATAAAGGCAAAGGGGACAAAAGAGAGTGCAAAAATTGTAGGAATAAGTCTTTTTGATATCCCTGGTAAAGTGTATGGTAGAGTATTATTGAAAGAATTAAGAGTAAGAGGGAGAATAGGATAGCAATGAACAAGGAGGCTTTAGGAAAGGTAGGGGTGTGTGGACCAGGGTTTACAGTGAAACATATAAGTGAACAGTATTTAGATAAGGCTAAAGAGGTCTTTGTGGCATTTATGGATTTGGAAAAGGCGTATGACAGGGTGGATAGGGGGCAATGTGGCAGATGTTGCAGGTGTATGGTGTAGGAGGGAGGTTACGAAAGCAGTGAAGAGTTTTTTCGAGGATAGTGAGGCTCAAGTTAGAGTATGTAGGAAAGAGGGGAAATTATTTCCCAGTAAAAGTAGGCCCCTTTGACAAGGATGTGTGATGTCACCGTGGTTGTTTAATATATTTATAGATGGGGTTGTAAGAAAGTAAATGCGAGGGTCTTGGCAAAGGCTGGAGTTAAAAGATAAAGAATCACACATAAAGTGGGAGTTGTCACAGTTGCTCTTTGGCTGATGACACTGTGCTCTTGGGAGATTCTGAAGAGAAGTTGCAGAGATTGGTGGATGAATTTGGTAGGGTGTGCAAAAGAAGAAAAAATTTAAAAATGAATACAGGAAAGATAAGGTATGAGGATAACAAAAAGATTAGGTGATGAAAGATTGGATATCAGATTGGAGGGAGAGATATGGAGGAGGTGAATGTATTCAGAATTTTGGGGGTGGACGTGTCAGCGGATGGGGCAAAGAAAAATGAGGGGAATCATAGAATTGAATGAGGGGAAAAGGGGGAGGGTGCACTTAGGAGTCTGTGTAGACAAAGAACTTGTCCTTGGAGGCAAAGAGGGGAATGTATGAGAGTATAGTTTTACCAACGCTCTTATATGGGTCTAAAGCATGGGTGATGAATGTTGCAGCGAGGAAGGTTTTGGAGGGCAGTGGAAAAATTCATGCTAGGGCAATGTGTGGTGTGAATAAAAACAGAGAATTCGTATTTGGAAGTTAGGAGGAGGTGCGGGATTACCAAAACTTTGTCCGAAGGGGGGCTGAGGAAGGGTGTTGAGGGGGTTCGGACAGTAGAGAGAATGGGCAAAAACTAGGACTTAAAGAGTGTATCAGTCTGTAGGGGAAGGGAAGGCGGGGTAGGGTCGGGCCCAGGGGAAGGTTGGATGGAGGGGGTAAAGGGGTTTTTTGTGCAGGGGGTTGACTTCCAGGGCTGCGTGAGCGTGTTTGATAGGGGGAATGGAGACAAATGATTTTTTAAAACTTGACGTGCTGTTGGAGTGTGAGCAAAGTAACATTTATGAAAGGGGGTTCAGGGGAAAACCCCGGCCGGACTTGAGTCCTGAATGGGGGTACAGTGCCTGCACTCAAGGGGGGTTTAATGTTGCAGTTTAAAAACTGAGTGTAAAACACCCTTTTGCAAAACAGTGATGGGGTAATATGTGAAAGTTTTTTTTTTTTTGGACCACCCTGCCTTTGGGGGGAATCGGCCGTGTTATAATAAAAAAAAAACGTACAGAACAATATATTTGACATTGTGATGAAAAACTGTAAACACGTGTCTCAACCGGCCACGGAGCGTTACCCCTAAACCCCTCCCCCTTTAAAAAATGGCTGAGGGATCACTTCGAAAAAGAATCACTGGGGAGGGGGAGGCTCGCTGGCTGAAGATCAAGGGTGGAAGATGCATCGCTGGATGGAGAGATGCATCGCTGGCAGGGAGAGGCATTGCTGGCTGGAAGCTGCTTTCTGGCTGAAAGATGCATAGCTGGCAGGGAGAGGCATCGTTAGCAGCGAGAGGCTCGCTGGCAGGGAGACCCATCACTGGCAGTGAGAGGCATCACTGGCAGGGAGCTGCATCACTGACAGGGAGAGGCATCGTTAGAAGGAAGATGCATCGCTGGCATGAGATGCCTCGCTTTGGGGGAAGATGCAACACTGGCGGAAGATGCAACACTGGCTGGAAGATGCAACACTATCTGGAATATGCAACACTATCTGGAAGATGCATCGCTGCCTGGAAGATGCGACGCTGGCTGGAAGATGCATCGCTGGCCGGGAGAGGCGTCGCTGACTGGAAGATGCATCGCAGGCAGGAGGAGGCGTCGCTGGCAGGGAGATGCATCACTGGCTGGAAGATGCAACTCCACTCTGGTCGTGTGGACCAGAGTGAAGTCTGACAGACGAGGATGGCAGACTTCATTACGTGTAGGATGGAGGATGAAGGGAATCCTTTCAGTGTTAGGATTAACATACTGTAGGGAAAAGGTTAAAGTGAAGTTAACCCATTTTCTTATTTGAAAAAAAATGTTAACGAGGGGGAAGCATAACTATTAACACTTAATACGTATGAGGCCTTATACTTCAATTTATTCCTGTCAGAGCGGAGTAGCAGGAGGCTTGTAAGGTCTGATATTTATCCAGGTTGAAGCTGGTATTGGTGGGCCATACAGACGAGGTGAGGATAAAGTTGCATCATTTATCCACATCCAAGGAAGGGGGAAGGCACAGAACACCAGTGGACTTCACTCCTTAACTTCGTGTCAACACTTCAAAGTGGCGTGTCTTAGGCTATCAAAAATCTGCAACAACATCAACAAAAAAAAAAAAAAGAAAAAATTTGTTACTCCAACATTTGGTATAATCTAATACACTAGAAATTAGGTAAGCAGAAAACCTGGTAAACAATATAGAATTAGTAATAGCAAAAGGCAAAAGAATATCAACCGTAACGAGTATGCTCGTTTTATCCAGCAGAAAGAGGTGGTTTTAAAGATTTTACGTGCTGTAAGGAAGGTAACATTAAGTTATTTAGAAACACTAAGATAAGATTTCGTTCGGATTTTTAACCCCGGAGGATTAGCCACCCAGGATAACCCAAGAAAATCAGTGCGTCATCGAGGACTGTCTAACTTATTTCCATTGGGGTCCTTAATCTTGTCCCCCAGGATGCGACCCACACCAGTCGACTAACACCCAGGTACCTATTTGCTGCTAGGTGAACAGGACAACAGGTGTAAGGAAACGTGTCGAAATGTTTCCACCCGCCGGGAATCGAACCCGGGCCCTCCGTGTGTGAAGCGGGAGCTTTAGCCACCAGGCCACCGGTCCTTAATTTGTGTTCTTGGTGTTGTATACCACTGATATAATCAAGTTGACAAATTAGACACACATAATGTTCGTGGTTCCCTTTAAAAACTATATATTTACAGTAGGGGCCCCGCTTATACAGCAGGTGTTACTGGGCTACTGCTGTAAAATGAAACCTAGCTTCTTCCCCTCTTTTTTTTTTCACTTTCAAATGCATATCAAAGCCTTATAACATGTTTACACTATCATATTGGGCAGTACAGCTAGGCCTGCAAAAAATCATATACAGTAAACACATTACTTACCCTCAAATATTTTCGTCATTAGCATATAGCTATTTTTCACTTTACCATGGTAAAATGAATAATTTTTATATCATATTACTTACTCCAAATTTAGAATACCTTAGACTTGGTTAATAGTAACTTTAAAATAAAACTGCTCTTGAAAGGCAAAGATGAACTAACTAAAAAAAATCCATGACCACCAACCCATCGTTACCACATATATGTGTAGATTAATCAAAACAAAATCCAGGTAATCCAGCCAGACCCATAATTAGCTTCACAAGGTTAGTTAACTACAAATTATCTTAATTCCTAATAGATATGTTGAACCCAATTGTTGACAAAGTTTCTAACTTTCAAATTAAAATCCTAGAGGGATTATTACCAAACTTACACACGAAAATCACTCCCTACGAAAGCAAAAGACTTGGCAGACGATGCAACATCCCTCCCGTGACAAGCAGTAGTGCCACTAGCACGTTAAGAGACAATACGATAAGTGTCAGGGGCCCAAGACTGTTCAACTGCCTCCCAGCATACATAAGGGGGATTACCAATAGACCCCTGGCTGTTTTCAAGCAGGCCTTGGACAGGCACCTAAAGTCGGTACCTGACCAGCCGGGCTGTGGTTCGTATGTTGATTTGCGTGCGGCCAGCAGAACAGCCTTTTTGATCAAGGGCCACCATGAGGAGCAAAATCGGGCCGCGGGGCGTTGACCCGGGAACTCCCCCAGGTAAACCCCGGTAAAGCACTCATATAACTACTTATAAACTACTGAGAGGAATCGAAAAGGGGGACAGAGACAGGTTTTCCCAGAGATTGGACACGCAAAAAGGGGGTCACATTGGAAACGGGAAGCCCCAGATGAACCACAGAGATTTTGGAAGTTTTCTTCAATACAGAGTTGTCAGGAAGGGGAAATAGTCTGGGAAGTGAAGTATGGGGTAGGATCCATAGATCCCTTTTAAGAAGATGAAAACCATAGGGGGAAGATGATCCAACGGCCAGTGAAGAGGCGGGCCAGGAGCTTGATTCGACCCTACAACCACAACTGGGAGTACACACACCCCACACACAACACACGGACGGGGACCAGTGAGAATAAGTGGATTCCCCTCAACCCTTCCCCCAACTCCCCCCCGGGGGAGTTAAACCCCACCATTCAAATTCATTTTGGGGGGAAAAAGAAGACCAAGATGGAGTACAGCCTAGGGGCCAGACCCTAAAAACCTCACTAAAGGAAAAAGGATCTTGGTGTGGTATAACACCAGGCACATCTCCGGGGGCGCCCCATAAATAACTGCCGCAGCACCGGGTGCCTAGCAACTTAATTTAAAGAACAGCATTCCGACATTTAAAAAGGGGAGTCATCCTTGTATTACTTGGGGGGTCCTTGTTGTATTTGGGGGGGTCCTTGTATGTACTTTGGGGGGCCCTTTGTTGTTCATTGGGTTCTTGTTGTACTTTGGGAGTACTTTGGGTTTCTTCCCCTTGTAACTTGGCAGCTATCAAACTTTGGGGCCCCAGCCCCTGGACCCTTTATGTCCCTCTTGTAACCTTTTCACCCCCAAAAAGGGGGTATCTTCAAAAGTTACGAGGTACTAACCCAACTCCCAAAAAGCTGAATAAGTTAGCAGTCAGTCCATGTAATATAGTAAAAAAACAAGTTACTACAAAAATGAAAAAAAGAAATGGTTAAAAATAGGACATAATTTTTTTAAAGGGGGTTTTAACGGGGAAGCCAGCGGAAAGGCGTGGTCAGATCCCTCCATCAGGGGCATCATAAAGACCCGCGTCAGGAAACACTTGTCCTGTTTACTCCGAACATTATCTAAAACCCAACCCAGTTTCACTTTGTCTAACTGGTCCCAATTTGCCTACTGCATTTTTATGTTATTATGCTTTTTCTTCGCTCAATACCCTTTTTAAACCTCTCTGTGTCCCCACACTGTTTGTAAAGCTTACAAAAATCCGGGGAGCGAAACGTTGCCAATGAAATGTGGCTAAATTTCATATGTGTCCTTTTATGATATTGTCGGTAATTATACCTCGTTCCCCTCAAGGAAAGGTTCCCTTTATGTTTGGTGAGGGGCTTTGATTTGGGGAATTTGGATCTGTGCTCCCGTTCTCTGAATTAAGCCTGAAAGCCTTCCACATCCCCCCCCCCCGCTGTAAATCCTCCGGGTTTTTTGCGCTTCCCCCTGATTATAATAATAATACACCTCTTTATTATTGGGCTGTATTTTATTGTAGTTATAAGGGGATAAACTCTTGTAGATCAATAGAAAAAGGTTGGTGGAGTTTCGATCCCCCGTTCTCTGATTGTTATCTGGTTTTTTCAGTATCACGCGTCAGGGGCCCAATATCCGGAATGGGGGAATTAACAGTAAGTTCCCCCAATCACCTGTTCTTGCTTCTGTTCCGTTTTAATGCAAAATAGATTTGAAAAGATGTAGAAGTTTTTAAAATTTTAGATGATTGAACTGTAATTTAAATAACGCCCTTGGGTGAGAACTTGTGGGAGTTTAAATATTTTTAGAGAGTGTATGGGGTTTTTCAAATTAATTCAAAAATTTATTCTCATAAGGATTCAAAGTTTATTTTTACAGAAAAATTTTGGGTTTTTGTGTGGTTTTCTGAAAAAGGGTTTCAGAGGGTACACAGAACGCTTAGCATGGGTAGCATTTCGGGGGACTTAGTTTTTATTTTTAATTGTAAAATGTTACAAATTATGAGGGAAAATTGGGATTATGGCTAAGTACTAAAAACTAGTTTGTGAGTTTAGCAAAAGTGAATGCTTTTGTTTTTGGACGTACAGGTTCAGTTTTGGAGTATCAAGGTTTTATTTTTTTAAATTGAATTAATTTTCTGTTTTTGGGTCAAATGAGTGAGTGGTGTAAGGTGAACCACCAGGTGTATTCGGGTTGTTTTGATGGGTTTTAAGGAGATAAGATGTTTTTCTAATGGTAGTTTTAAGGTGATGAATGTGTCGCAGTTTAGATTCTCGGGGGGTTTCCCGATTTTAGGGCCTTTGACATACATTGAATTTTGTAAAGGTTTGTCGGGGCAGGGGAATGTCGTAGAGATGTTTTGTCTGGTGTTTTCCTGTGGGTTTGTCAAATATCAAAAAAGGTTTTAGGTAAGGTTGATATTAGATTTTAAGGCCGTAGATGTAGATTGCACGTGTAAGTGGGAGTACTGAAAAGGGGGGGAATTTAGGTCTATGAAGAGTGGGGGTGTGTTTTGCCGGGGTGGAATTTTAAATGATTATTCTACTGCAACTTTTTTTTTGGGTTATTATTGGCTTTAGGTGTGTTGCTGCAGTTGATCCCCAAGCCAAATAGCTAGGTGAGGGAGGAAAATAATGGTGGGACAATGTGGAAGGGATTTTGCGGGACGTAGTTCGTGCTTTGGAGAGGATCCCAACCGTTTTTGGGTACTTTTTGGATATCTGGTATGGGGTGAAAATTTAGGTGTTTTAAAAGGGTTTAAGCCTAGGAATTTGCCCCCATTATTTCTGGTAATTAGCGTGTTGTCAATCTTAATGTTAATTTGTGCATCTCCTGCTCTGCTACCAAACATAATATAGTAGGTTTTGTCAGTGTTAAGCGTAAATTTATTGGCTGTTATCCAAGTCGATATTTTAATCAGCTCCTCATTCACAATGGTGTTGAGGGTGGCAAGATTAGGGTGAGAGATGACATTTATTTATTTATTTTTATTTATTTCCAATTTGAGCACACATACAGAGGTACAAAAAAAATACAGATAAGAGCAGCATGCCAAAGCCACTTATAATATGCATAGCATTACGGGCTGGCTTAAAATTAACTTAAGATTAACTAAGCAATGATGAAATCAGTGATAAAACATTAATGTAAACAGATTACTATAAAGCACAAGTGAGTATTACAAAGACAGGTCATATGGTTGCATGCATTGTTGTACATTCAGTCGTATGAAGTATTCTGTTAGGTAGTGTATTTAAAAAATAATAAAGTTAGATTCGGTTTTAGGTTTAACATTATGTGATATAATTGTGAGAAACATTTAAGATATACAATTTATAAGGTTCAGTTATTCAGTATTTATTTGGTTTTGGGTGAGTAAGTGATCTTTGAGAAGAGACTTAAATTTTTTTAAACAGGTGTTTTTTTCTTTATATTTACAGGTAATAAATTTCCCAGTTTTTAGGGCCTTTTATGTGCATTGATTTTTTTCCCATAGTTTTGGAAGGGGACACGAGGAACATCAAAGATTGATCTGTCCCTTTTGGTTATGGTCATGGTTTTCTTTTGGGTTGGCAAGGAAAATTTTGAGGGGGGGGTTTTAATATCAGGGGTTAAAAGTTTTTCATGTTTTGTAATAGGTGAAAGTGAAAATTATGGATTTTTTGAGATTGAGACACTTTGCTTACTTTCCCCCCCCCCTAAAAAAAGGTTTGTGGACTGAACCATCGACTCCAGGTTGGGGGACGATTACCTCTTCTCCCCCCTCTCCTTACGCCTTCCTTTTTTTTGGGGATAAAGAAGCCACTGTGTGGCAAAACGTTTCCTGAATAAAGATTTCCATATGCTGCATAAGTTTCTCAATTTTTCAATTTTCCCGGTTTTTAAAAACCCCCACCCCCCTTCAAAAATTTTTTTTATTAGTAAAATTTTTAAATTTGGAGTTGTGCTTACATTTTACTTTGGGGGTTCATTAAAATTTTAAATAAAACCCCCGGGCCCCCCGGGGCCCCTTCCCGTCAACCCGAAAATCCCCTGGGAACCCCGTGCCAAAATTTTTTTAAACAAACGATCCCTAAAAGAAATTTTTAAAATTTTAAAAATAAGCAAAAAGCTGGCCTTTTAAAATCCCGTAATGAACAATTTTGAGGGTGGGAAAAGTCGTGGTCAAACGTGTCAAAAGCTTTTCTTAGGTCAATAAAAATTCCCTAGGGGAAAATTCCTTATTTTCCAATGCTGTGTACAGCAAAATAAGCATTTTTATGATTGCATCATTAGTGCTTTTATTTTTCCTGAATCCAAATTGGCAGTGGTTTGATTTATGTTTTACCGTTATAAATGAATACAGTCTCCTGTGCACGAGTTTTTCCAAAGTTTTTGGAAAAGCAAGGGTAATTTTAGATATTGGCCTATAGTTGTTTAAGTCTGTAGGGTCACCACCTTTAGTATTGGTGTAACCCTTGCCTTCTTAAGTATTTTTGGGAAGGTGCTATCTCTATTACTTTTTAAAAAAATTTAATGAAATAGAAATGCACGGGAAAGGGGGGCGCCGTTTGTACAGTAATGGTGGATGTTGGGAAAACTGTCTAGCCTTTTTTCGAATAGTTGCAAAAAGGGAAACATGCAAACTTTACCTTAGTTTTTCTTTTTAAAAATAATAATAAAAATAAAAATTAATAAAAATTAAAATAATAATAAAAATTAAAATTAATAATAAATAAAATTACCCTTTATTTCTACATGTACAGTACAAGGTATACAGACCATAGCTGACATCAGTAAACCAAACTACTATATAAAAAGTCCCTTGTTATGCTGGGCATTTCCCGCAAATTAGGTGATTTTTTGGCCCCAGGATGGGGAACCCACACCATTCCGTTTAAAAAACCCAGGTACCCATTTTTTGATGGGTTAAAAATTAGAAAAAACCCGGTGAAAGGGGAAACACCCCCAAAGGTTTCAACCCCTTCGCCGGGAATCAAACCCGGGAAACCCACCCCGTGTAAAGGGCGAAAAAATTTTTTAGCCACCAGGTAAGTTATTTACCCCCCAGGGTCTAAAACCCCAAGTTATCAAAAAAAATGGGACTAAATTTTTTCATTATTATGAAAGGGGAAGAATGGAGGGAAACTTTACATTGCCTAGATTTTCAGTGGTCAGGCCTAAAAATAGCTTTTTGCTCTGAAATTTAAAAGAGTGGAACAGACATACAGTTTTAAAGGCCAGTTCAAGAGGAGAACCAAAAGTCCCTTATGAAAAAAGGCTCCCGAAAGGGGGGGAGAGTGATTTTTAATTGATCCTATCTTTAAAATGCTAATTAATTTACCCTTTTCCCAGGGTTTACAATCTTTTATTGAAAACTCTTGACTATTTAAAGATACCTGTTTTTAACTATTAAGTAAATAATATTTAAACAAAAGGGGCCCCAAGGGAAATAATTTCGCTTTGATTTTTTTTTTTTTTTTTTTTTTTTTTTTTTTTTTTGGGGTTAAAATCCCCCTTCAAGGGGGGTCCTTGGCGTGGGGGAAAAAGGCTCTTGTCTGGGGAAAATTTAAAGACCTTGGGTTCTTCTTCCTAGACCAAAAACCAAATTTCCCCCCCAATCCCCCCTCCCCTATCCCATCCCCCCCCCATCCCCCCCTTTTTTTCCTTTTCCCTCCCCCTCCTTTTCCCCACTCCCCCCCTTTTGCCCTTCCTTTTTTTGCCCCTTTGGGATTTCTCCCACGGCCCAACCCCAAGTTCCCTAGAAGAGGAAAGGCCACCGGGGGTCGACCCCATTCCGTTGGGGTTTTTCCTTGGGCCCGGGGGGCCCGAGTTTGCCGTGGAATCGGATTGCCTAGGGATGTCCCGATCCCTCCCCCTCCCGGTACCCCCGGGATTTAGCTTTGGGTGCCCTTTTGGGCGACGGGTTTATCTCTGAAGCCCCCTTTGGGGAATTCCGGGGGGGGTTGGCTGAAGGAGGTATGCTTTGTGGCTTTCCGGCCGCCCTCTCTTTTTCCCCCCGGGGTTTGGGCTGGGCAGATGGGGAGGTTGCTATCCCAGTTTGGGCTGGTTTCCCTGGCATGAAGGGGTAGGGTAGGGCAGGGGGTTTCCCATCCTTGCTGCATCTGCGCTACTAGGGGTTTTTCGAGTCCTTTTTGGGGCGCGGGGGAGATTTCGGCCCTTTCATTCCCCTGGAACTATCCCCCCCCGGGCCCCCCCCCTTTTTTTTCTTTTTTTTTTTTTTATTTTTCTTTTCTTCTTTCTTTTTTTTTTCTTAAAAACAAAAAAAAAAGGGAAAGTAACCTAACCAGGGGCACCCCTTGTCCATAAACCCTTTTTTTCCCCCCCGGGGCCCCCTTCTTGATACCGCACCCCGGGTTTAAACCCCCGCCCCCCGCCTTTTGGACCATTCTTCCCCCCCCATTCCTCATGCCTCTGAAACCTTTTTCCCGGGTTGGCTTTTTCCTCACCTGCTTCGGGTTTAACTAGGCCTCGACGGGACTCCTTCGATTTATCAGACCTTTCCCCTCCCTCAAACAATGTTTCCCGGCCTCTCCCTTTTAAGGGTGGGGAAATTTTTTCAAATCCCCGACCCTTTTCCCAACGTGGGACCAACTCTTGGTCCCCCGCCTAAACGTCAACGAAAATTTAACCTGCTGATGATACTTCTCCCCTTTTCCCTTCTCTTTTTTCTCAGAAAAGATCGACACGTCCTTCACTCCCTTTTCCCCAGGCTAGTTTCAGACAACAGTGGACTAAATTTTTTCATTTTTACACCAACTTCCTTACTGCCTATCCTTTCTGCCATAGTATTGGCAAGGCATTTCCTACGCCATTTTGGAAAAAGGAAAATTTCTTTTCTGCTTTTAAAAGAGCGGTACGTGCATCTTTTCCCGTACAAAAATGCTCCCCAGGCTCGTGAGCTCTCTCGCCCTTTCCATTTAGATACTTTTCCTGTCCCCCTTTTAAAAAAACATCTTTCCCCCTCAATTCTTGTAGGGGTCCGTTATTCGGCCCTTTTCCCATATTTCAAAAAAAATTTTCCAGACATGTGGAAACCGCCCTTTAGAACGGGCTGGAACTCCAAGATCTCCCAACCCTAAAGGGTAGCACTTACTTTTCTTCCTGCCCGTGGGCGGAGAAAAACCCCTAGAAAAGGGGGTGGCCCCCGTTTAAAATTTTGACAGCCGAAAAACCCCCCACCTCAGTTTTTTTATAGAAAGGACATGGGTTTTCAAGTTCGAAGGGTTCCTACCCCACAACAGTGTAAAAATTTGCGGGCCCGTTTTGGGCCCTTTTTCCAGCGAAATTTTCCCAGATCTATCGCCGAATGCCCAGTCGGGGTTTCCCGATGACCATTTAATACGTTTTGAAATCGATCTCCCTCTTCCCTTTTAAACTGTCATAGGCTCACCCTTGTATCTCCCGCCTTTTTCCAGGTCTTTTTTAAACGAGCAAAAATTTCCGTTCCCCTCAAAGAAAACAAAAGGGCCCTCCCCTTATCCCCATGGCATTTCTCATCTCCGCCCCCAAAGGGGAGACTCCCACGTTTTTCCCTTTTTCCCCGTTTTTCAAAACGCCCCCCCCCACTTCTGGTTTCCCATTTTCCCTACACCCACCTTGGGGTTTTACCTCCCCCATAACAATCCTGATCTAACCCTTTTTTTGGCTGCCCCCTCGGCTCAGAGCCCCTCCCTTCAACCCCTCAGTTAATCCGTTTTCTTCGGTTCTCTCTTACAAGCCTCATTTTTCGCGAAAACCTCGTACGACACCTCTTCCCAATCGCCCCCTTACTTCTCAAAAGTAAAAAAAGGGTCCGGTAAAAAACCTCCTACCCATTTTCCCCACCCCCTCATTTTAAAACCCCCCCTGTCTCGGGCCCCTGGGTTTTTCCCCCCTTAACTGGTCAGTTCAAGTGCAGAGGTTCACCCCCTTTCCTGAAATTGTCCCTTTTCCTCCCCTTTTCCCCTCCCAAGTTTCTTCCCTCTTTTTCCCCCAAAACCCCCCCAGGTTCCTGTCTCTTCTGTCCCCTGCCACGCTTCTCCAGTTCCCCCACCCTTTCCCCCCCCCCTCCAAACCTTGGTTACAGTCCAATACGTTCCAATCTTTACTCTTTCCCCCCCCCCTTACCATTCCCAAAAATTGTCTCCCATACGACATCCCTAAATTTTCTAAAACACTTGAAGCAATCTCTGAATATATTGCGAGCCCCAACCCATAAAGGGACACTGATCCCCCTTCCCGCTCTTTCTCTCTCCCCTGCTCCAAAAACTGCCCCAACCCCCTTTCTTCACAGCGCCAACCCTTCCTTCGCTGCTTGAACATTTTTTCCCCTGCCTTTCCCCATGTGGCTTTTTCCCAACCCCTCCTAGTCCCTTTGGAACCCTTTACCTCGGATTCAAGTATCTTTTCATTGCCCATTCAAAAGGGCCTTTTTTTCAAATTTGGGAAAATTTCGTTTGGCCCTTTAGGGGTTTTTCGGGGTTTAGCTTCAGATGTTACCTCCCAGTTTGCCCTGTTGGAAGTTTTTTCTTTAAAAGGGAAACCCAAAAATTTCCTTTTTGCGGGTTTTTTCTCCCCATTCAGGCCCATAAAATTTTTTGTATTCTTCAGGGTCCCTTTTTCCCGTTGGGGCCTTTAATGAAAGTCCCCTTTTTCCGCAAATTTATTTCCGTACCATCAGCAAATTTTTTCATACTCGCTGCATTACAAGCAGCCCTATCCACTTACATAGGTGGTATAGCCTGTTCCCTTTTTATCTCTCTCCCTTTTCGGGGGGATTATCTATTTCCCGGGTTTTTTCCTTCCTTTTTCGTCAATTTCCGCCCCCCCAATTCTGTTTAAATTGGTGATTTTAATGCCCCCCAATTTTTTCCCCTGGGAAAGGGGCTTCCCCTGTGATTCCCTTGGGAATTTTAGTTTTGAGGCTTTTTTTTGCCAACCCCCCCCCCCCTCCCCTGTTTTTTAAAAAACAGGTACTCACAAACCCCTTTTTTATCCCCCGGGGTTCATAATCTCTCTTGCAATTTGATCTCTCAGTTTGCTTTCCCCGCCGCATTAGAATTTACTTGGTCCTTCTCCCGGTTTACATGACAGTGATCATTTCCCCCAAACATTCTTACTTCCCCCTTTATATTCCCCCCTCCCCTTCGCACCCCCTCCTTTGGGAAATTTAAACGGGTTCCCAAAATTTGGGAAACCCTTTTCTCACACCCGGAAAGTTTTTAAAGAGGTTCCTTCTTCGTCCTCCAAACGAGATTTTACCAAACCCATTCCATCCTCCCGTTTTCACCGCAGCTTCCCCAAATTTTAACCCCAATTTCGAGCAGGCTTTCAGAAATTCCCTTGGCCCTTTGGGGGTCTCCTGCCTTTTGCCGTGCGTAAAGTTTGAAACGGCCCGCATTTGGGGGAGGGCCGGGGGCAAAAGAACCACAGAGCGGGGCTCCTTGTTTTTTTTAAAAACGTGCGATCGCTGCCGTGTCATCCGTTTAAAGCTAAAAGCACTTGCTGGCGAGAAATTTTTGTCTCCCCCCCATCACCCTGTTCCTCCCTTTAGTTCTTTTGGAAAAAAAGTACGAAAAATGAGTGTAAATATTCTCCTGACCCCCTTTCCGTTTGCGGGTTTTCCGGGGGTTGGGTATAGGGAAACCCCCAGATGTTGCCCAAAAAATTGGGGAATCATCTGTCCGTATTTTTCAGGGACTCCATCTATGCCCCTCCTTTCTTTCCTCAAATCCCGCCAAAAGAGTTAAGACAACCCCCTTTTTCTTTTCTTTTTCTCAGAGGGAAGGGAAAAAGTAATAATGTGCCTTTTTCCTTCCCCAAGAAAAAATTTAAAAAGGGCAACAAATCTCAGCTTGTCGATCATCGGCGCTGGGCCCGACGGGCATTCATATTCGTATGGGTACAAAAATTTTTACATCAGTCAGCCCTTGCCCGTCCCATTTAAAAGGCCCCTTTTTAATTTTTATTTGGTCCCAAGGGGGTTCTTTCCCCAGCTGTGGAAAATCCGCCTTTTTTCCCCCCTTTTTTCCCAAACCGGCACTACGGGACATTTAAAAACCCCCCCTTTTGTCCCATTTTTCCCCTTTACCCGTGCAGTTTGCCCAAAATAATGGAACGTCTAGTAAATAGACGTTTTAAATTGGTATTTAAGACACCAACAGTCCCTCCACTCGTCAATATGGCCCTTTTGTAAGGGGCGTTTTTACCATAGAAACCCCCTTACTGCCCCTTTGGGTACGGGATTTTCGTAATGCCTTTGCGAAAAAACCCACTCAGTTATTTCCATATTTTTTGATTTTTTTGAGAAGGCATATGACACCCAAATTGGAGGTATAATATTTTAGCCCAAGCCCAAATCCTTTGGCCTTCGGGGGCAATCTTAAAAAAAAACCTTCCTTTAAAAACTTTTTAACGAAAAGGGATTTCCGGGGTTCGGGTTTAAAAAATGTGCCTCCCCCCCGGGCTTTATCCAAACTGAAGGTGTCCCCCCAGGGATGTTTTGAGCACAAAAACATTTTTCTCCTTGATTAATGATTTGGCCTCTAGTCTTCCCTCAAATATTTTTGGTCATCCCCCCCCCCCCCCCCCCCCCCCCCCCCCCCCCCCCCCCCCCCCCCCAAAAAATTTATGACGGACTATTCCCGTCACTTTTGATCAACCCCCCTTTTTCTTTCTCTAGGGGGGTCAGTCCCCAAAGTGTTTTTCCCAATTTTTGGGACAAACCCCCCTTTTTTTAAATTTTCCGGAAAATAAAACCCCAACAAATTTCACTGGGGAAACCCCTTCCCCTCTTGGTCATCCCTTTGTACCCCTTGGCCCCCCCTTCCCTTTAAAATTACCCTTTTTTTTTCCTCCCTTTTTGAAGGGGAAAGGATCTAAACCATCACCTTAAATCTCTCAGGCCAAACCCCTTTACACCGGGAATTCTTAAAACCCCCCTTTTTCTCTCTTTTTGTGGGAAAACCCCGATGCGAACCCCAAATTAATTCCCCCCCTTATTTTATCGCCTTGATTATTGGGGCCCGTCAATTAACGGGTCTCCTGCAATTTTCTCAGAACCTTCCCCTTTATAAAGGTTCGTTTATTTGGGGCTTTTCTTTTTTGTTTGGCCCCTTTCAAAACCCGTCCCTTTTCCCTTTCGTCGCCTTCCCCTTGCCTTTTGCTTCTTTTCCCCCCCTTTTTTCCCTGATCTCCCTTTTTTTCCCTTTTTAGGGGGTTCCCCTGTTTAGTGGTTCTTTTTTTTTGCCGGCCCCTGCTTACCCCCCCCCCTCTCTTTTCCCCATTCCCTTTCCTCTTTAACTCCACCTTTCTTGTAAAATTTTTTTTTTTTCAGGGGGGTTCCCCCATTTTCCCACCCCCGGGGAATTTAAAATTTTCAGTTGTTTTTTTCCCCGCTGAAAAGCCCCAAAAGGTCTTAACCCTTTCCTTCCCGGGGGTCTTTTTTCCCCGACCCCTTTTACTTTCACTATTCCAAAAATTTGGTTTCACCCCATTGGCCTTCCCAAACTTTCTACGGCGAGGTTTTTTGGGTCAAAAAAGGTTGGGGTTTCCCCCCGGCAGTTTTCGACAAGGGCCAATAACCAGCAAATTTTAAGGCTGAATTTTAAAGACCTTTCCCGCCTTAAAGGGATTCCAAAACCGAACAAAATTTGGGAAAATTTTCCCAGCTTCCCCCCACCCTTTGGCAAACAAAATTTTTTCAACCCCACCCCAGAACCTTTTCCTATTAAAAATTTGGTTTCGGCCCCCTTTTTTACAAGGCATTAAAAATATTTTGTTTTTGTTGGGCCAAAAGGGCTTTACCTCAAGGGAATTTCCAAAGGAGACCTTTCTTCCCTTTGGTAAATTTCCAAGTTTTTTTAAAGAGGAAATTCCTGTACGGACTTTTGGGGAAAATTTTCCCCCCTTCCCCCTTGCCCGTTGGGGGTTTTCTTTCCCCCTTCAGCTATTTAAAAAAACATTATGGTTCTAATTTCTTTTTGGGGGGGGGGGACAAAACCCCACTCCCCTTTTGCATTTGGCCCTTTTTTCTTTACTCTTTAAACCCCCTAACCCCCTCTTCCCCTCCCCGTGTTTTTGAAACCCTTATCATCCCCCCCTTCTGTTAATTCCCTTTTTTCCCCCCCGGGACGCGAATTTTCCCTTGTTGGCTTGCCCCCTTGCTTTTTTAATTTAAAAATTTTAAAGGGGTTTCATGGTTTTTTTTAAAATTTTTGGGAAAAATGATTTTCCCCAAAATTTTGTACTTTTCCCCTGTAAAATTGTTTCTCCTTTTTCCCCCTTTTCCCCTTTAATACCCCTCCCGTTGGGGTTTTTGTACCCTTGGAATCATCCCCCCCCTTCGAAAAAACCTTAAAATTTTCCCCGTTCCTTCCTAAATTTTCCCGCCTTAATACCCGGGGGAGGCTTCTTTTGATTAAAAAATAATAAAAAAAAATGGGGTTATCAATTAAAAGGGTTTTCTCAATTTTATAAATTAAAAATAATTAAAATTAATTTATTTTTTAATTTCCTGTAAAAAGGTTTTTACAAAAACTTTGGGGCCCCGAATCGTTTTTGTCCCCAAGGGTTTTGGGGCCCAAAAAGAACTTTAAATCCTAACCCCTTTAAAGGATTAAAAAGGGGGCCCTTTTAAAAAAAAGGGCCTATAAGTTTTAATGACCAAAAAAGAAAGGATTTTTGGAAGGGGATCAACTAGGGGGGGAAATTAAGCTTAATTGGAAGGCAAAAACCCCTAAAATAATAAAACCCCAAAAAAGG
This sequence comes from Cherax quadricarinatus, assembly GCF_026875155.1. Taxonomy (NCBI): domain Eukaryota; kingdom Metazoa; phylum Arthropoda; class Malacostraca; order Decapoda; family Parastacidae; genus Cherax; species Cherax quadricarinatus. The sequence goes on along the minus strand of NC_069464.1, from coordinate 31,046,864 downwards.
GGTTTGGCAGGAATTAAAAAACCTAAATCTAAGAAAAATAATTAATAATTTATTTAAAAAATTAAAGCATTCAAGGGTTTTAAAAGACCTAACAAACGGAAAAAATTGGTATTTTTGCACCCGGAGGAACCCAAATTTAAACTTTAATTCAGGTTTTTTTAAAAGGTTGGGGGACCAAACCGGGGTTTTTGGAAAAACCCGGTCCTTTAATTTTTCCCCTACCGGAGAAGATTCGAACCACGGACCTCTGTGTGTGAGGTGAGTGCGATCGAGCTACGGGACACCTTATGCGTATATTCACGTGGAGGCGATAACCCGTAGAGATAATACAACCACTGGGGAATGGAAGGTAATCAGGTCCGATCTGAGGAAGAGGTAGTTAACTCCAATTCCTCGGATCAATAAATCTTCACCAGCATCAAGGGACTTACGACAAGCTACCGGAGGTCAAACAGGAAAGAAGTGGGGGGTGGTGACTTGTATGTCAGCGGAGGAGCGTCAGATTCACAACGAAAAGGGTTCAGAACATTTCGCCTGCTTGTTGGGCAAACAAAACGTTTTGGCAATAAAGTGCTGCAGGTCTAATATCAGTGCGAGGCGAGACGCATAGGCACATCTTACTCTTGTGCAAGAAAGGTATAAAATACCGACAATATGAAAGTTAAGACACATGTGCAACATCTGGATATCTATATTGTAGACGTTTCGCCATCCAGTGGCTTTACCAGCAGCTAGTTCCTGACTATGGAACTGAACTTCTCCAGGCTGAGGGACTGACAACCTCAAATTCTACGACTTCAAGGGTGATGGACTGATTGCATCGTCTTCACATCTCTACTGTTCCTGCCTACTTTCTGTATTCGACTGAAGAAGCCTACTGTGTAGGCGAAACGTTTCGGAATAAAGTTGCCTAACTGTTCCCTATGTGTCTTACCTACCAACAATGTTCTTACTTTCCTTGGTGTCGTTTGTAGTGGCGTTCCCAGTAGTCGACTCACATTCGTCGGGTAGCACCGAGAACGCATTGGATGTTTCCACAACAGTTTCCACAGCAGTCTCTTTCTTCTTCGTCGTCTCTACCTTTCCAGTCGTCTTCTTGATCGTCAACTTCGTCTCATGCTGTCCAGCCACTGTCCACATTCCCTTCTTGACCTGAGGACTCGAAACAGGAGGACTACTACGAATCCTCTTGTTTTCCTCAGTCTATCGCCGTATCTCCATCTTCGCTACCATCAATTCTTCCTTAAGATATATTGACCGTGCTTTTTGTAATAGGAATAAGAAGATGAGAGATAGAGTGTGCTTCCCTGGAGCTGGTGTTGGGGACATTGTCAACAGGCTGGATAATATCATGTCAGGTAATGGGAACAAGCCCATTATCTGTCTCAGTGCTGGTGGAAATGATATTGGGAAGGGTAGGAGAGAAGAGCTGCTAGATAAGTACAGGTCAGCTATAGATTTCATTAAGTCTAAGGGAGGGATCCCAATCATATGTAGCATCTTGCCTAGAAGGGGAGTAGGAAATGAATGGTTGTCTAGGGCAATTGGTGTAAATTGCTGGCTAGACAGATACTGCAAGGAACTTGCAATCCCATTCATTGACAACTGGAACAACTTTTATGGCAAACATGATATGTATGCAAGGGATGGGATACATCTCTCTGGGGCTGGGGTGGTAGCACTTGCAGACTCGATTGAGAAGGCCATTGGTGAAATGCCTATGATTTTAAACTGATGGAAGATAGAGGTATGGGTGTCTGTGGGAAACAAGCAGGTTGCAACACTAGGGTTGGAAACAGTAAATGTATAAAAGACATTCAGCATGAAGTTATAAATAAAGACAATAGATCAGGTCAGCAAACAAAGGGGGACAGCAGAGGGCAGCAAGGGACTAGCTCCCTTAAGGTTTACTATACTAATAGCAGGAGTGTAAGAAATAAGATAGACGAGCTAAGATTAATTGCAAGTGCAGGAAACATAGATATTATTGCTATAACAGAGACCTGGCTCAATCTGAATGATAGAGAGATGCCCTCTGAATGTCACATACAAGGCTATAAATTATTCCAC